>APFE030186933.1:130149-219240 GCA_000404065.3 Pinus taeda | reverse complement strand
AAGCATGGACAAGGTGTAAGATGACTCACTAGACACTGAGATGATAATCAAAACCCTATGAATGATGATAGACTCAGCTGAATTGTGACATGGATTGGCCTTTGGGCAACTTTGAAAAGAGTGAGAGCAAACCCTAGACCTAATGCCTAGTGACCAAATTTTGCTTGAAAACTCTTTGAAAAGATAAAATTTGACCTTAACACTCTGAAACCACTTTGTAAGAGCATATTGATCACTGGAGGAAGGCTGGAAAGAATGACACTAACAGATTCTACACCTAGAACCCCATTCCACTTTGGAGTTGGGCTTTATCTTTACCCTCATACTCCCCATTTTACTGCTCCATTTGATCTTGCTTATTTTCAAGTACTTGTTGATTCTTTAGGACAACTTTTGGGTCAGTTAGCTATGGATGAACAACCATCAACATCTCAAACTATATTGTCTGATGCAGCTGCAGTAGAATCTTGTATTGCAACCTCCTCGATGTTTTCTACCACACCTAAGTCACACCTATATGATGAACCATCTCTCCCAGTTGTTTACCAATATTTATCTGGAACCCACTCAGGGGTTGCTTCTACACCATGGTCATCACCCATGTCCTCAACCAGGCTTTTTCCTGGTTCTTCTCTAACGGGAACTCAACATTTTGATCTTGCATATCAATATCAAGTTGGGAAATCTGGTCAACAAAGACCTATGTATCCATTAAATACTGGATTGCCACCATATGGAGAGAAATATGCTTATTCACCGTATCCTCCTTATTCTGGAGGACCATCATATGGTAATATCCCGCAACATTCAAGTCAATCTAGAATTAGAGTCTATCAATGGCAACCAGCAATGCCAGTTCAACCAAGGATTGTGTATCTAACACAATCAATGCAAATTGTGTCAGCTATTCCTACTACACCTGTTGTTACTACTGTACCACAGTCACAAGTTCAAACTGTTGTATCTAAACTGGTACAAACTGATCCTTCTACCTTGCAACCATAAGTTTTAGGTCAAGAAGTTCAAATTCCTCAAGTTGTTGTACAACAACCACTTGTTTCCAGGGTTCAGTAGCAACCTCAGTTTAGTATACCTTTATTTGCACTGACCTAAGCTTACACTAGTATAGTTTATTCACAACCTCACCAAACTTTCATTGTTGGGCAACAACAACCGTCAAATCAACAACAGTTGTACCAACAACAACAACAACAGTTGATTCAACAATCGTGGCGCACTCAGTTTCAACAATCCCAATTCCAGCAATTCCAACCACAATTTGGACTTGTCCAATAGGCTCAACTTGGGTTTGGTCAATCTCAAGCTTACCAAGGTCCTGGTCAACAAGGCTTTACAAGTTATGGACAACAACACATTCAACCTGGTTATCAACAACCACCTTATGCTGGTTTTGTTCAACAGCAACCATACCAAGGTTACCAAATGCAGATGCCTTATGTCGGTATGAAAAGAGCTATTTATGAGGGAATTCCATCTTATCCTAGGTATGCCCAACTTGACTTGAATCGACAGTTGCCATTTCTAGCAACTTTAGAATTACCAGATTTAAATCGACTCACTAATGATCCAATATTATATGCACCTTGGTGGCCGATAATTCTACATAAGTTACCATCTGACATTCCAAAATTTAATAGAAATCTTGGAGAAGACCCATCAAATCATTTCATTACCTTTCATTTGTGGTGTTCATCAAACTCCTTAAATGATGATTTGGTTAGACTTCGTCTTTTCCAAAGAACACTTACTGGTCCGGCTGCTAAATGGTACATTGAGTTACCAAGAGCTTCTTTCGACAATTCACCACTTTAGCCACTACATTTTTGACCCACTTTTAGTTACCCATCAGATATGAGACTAGAAAAGAAATCCTAACCATCTTTAAATAGACTACTACTACCCATATATCATATCATATTCATGAGTAGCAACATCATCATCGAATGTTTAAGACATATGTTCTTGATCAGCATTTAGCTGCGTGGTTCATAAAATCCTTGTTGCCATCAATCACCAAGGATGTGGAAAAAGGTGGAGTTTTCATAGAAGATCAAGTAATTGCTCGTCCCCAATACTTGGATTTGATTTACACACAATCTGGCACACTTTATGATAAAATTCCCATTGCACCCCGACCAACTTTCACTGTTCCTCCTCCTCCACAATTGAGTAAGGACTCTCCTACCATCGATGGTGTGATCAGTTCTTCGATCACGTAAACGACAAGAAGACCATCTGGTCAAACCCTTTCCATTACAAATAAAACTACTAATGCAACAAAAAATACTCTTCCTTCTGAGATTAATGTTGTGTCATCTAAAAAAGGCAAAAATCCAAAGCAACCAGGAAGCAAGAAAAAGGAGAAAAACAAAAATAAAAAAGATAATTCCTCTCCAGAGAAATCATCTGATTCCTCTGCTTCAGGAAAGAAACCTAATTATCCATGTCTAATCTATAATGACGATCATTTTACAAGAGATTGTACACACTGCTCTGACGTCTCTAAAATTTTAAAGACTTCAAACACATCAGCCATGTTGATTGATCTGTTTCCAAACCCGGAGACACATTTGGTTGCAACAGACCATGCTTGCACATCCCAAGTACTCATGTTATCCATCTAAAAGCCACAAAACAAAGTTTTGGTGTCAATGAGAAACAAATATTATGGAAACCCACCATCATCGTCGAATAATCAGGCTACTGATCAACCCAATCCTTCGACTTTGACTTCATCTGACAATATTCCACCCATTGTACCAGAATTGACAATAAAACCACCAAAGGGAATTTTTCACAAATCGAAATTTAACCCTCGGGCTCGAGCAATTTAGAATTATAACATAGTGGAAGATATTGCTCAATCACCTTCTGCTATGTCAACTCTTGAGGTGTTACAAAATTTTCCCTCCCAGAAATAGGCTTTACTGTCAGCAATTGGCGGAATAGATCCTACAGATTCTAATCTTGTGGTTTTTAACCATGCGGGATATACACCATAGTTACCATCACAGTTAGCATTGCTAATTCAAGTAAAATATCTCAATAAGAACGTTCACCGAATTATTAACTATGACGGGGAATCTACTTGCATTATGTCAATGAGCTGCTGGAAAACACTTGGTTCATTGTTGTTGTCGTGATCACCAACCATGTTGAAAGATTTTAACAGAAGAACATATACTCCTTGTGGGATTTTGAGTAACCTGCAAATCAAACTAGGGGGGAAAATAGTTACTGTTGAAGTTGAGGTAGTTGATGGACCCTGTTAGCTAAATCTGCCTTAGGCTGAAGGAAGGAAAAATTCAGGGTAACCATAAACCACGCTTAGTCTGGTAGCTAGCCCTACCAGAACAGGAGAGGACTCTGTGTGGGTCACACTCAGTAAAAATACACAATAAAGTCTGAGATGTCTCAAAATGAATATTGATTTTAGGCTAGTAAATAGATGTGGAAAAGGCGATTTTTGAATGACTGAATTTTTTGGGCTGTAAGGGACCAAAGGAACACCTGAGATGGGAAACTAAATCAAGGACACAGGGTATTTCCTGAGGCAAGATAGGCAGGAGGTTTAGTAGTAAGATTCAAGTAATATGGAATGAAAATATTGTTAAGAGGTTGAAAAGGGCATAGCAAATGAATCCTTTTCAGACAGAAGAATAAACATACAGCATGAATACCTTACCGAGCTAGAGTAGTGAACTGGATTCCGCCTTTCTTACTTTAAAGCATTCAACTGGAAATGGTTATGAATGGACTGTATAAAACATAACAAATACACATATGAAACACAAAGAAGAAACATCTGCAAAACATCATACCACATGAATCTCATGAATCAGAGCTGCATCATTTTATTAATTCCCTGGCCAAAATGTGCAGTGCAGAGCTGAGTTTTCTCTCCCAATGCTCCCAGAAGTTCCAACCAACCCTTTGCAAATGGTTTTACATACAATAAATAGAATTTTCCATTGGGAAATGGAACTACCCAAAGTTGGGGAGTTTTTCAAATCATTACAAACTGGAAATGGAAAGACAACCATTAGTGACAAGGGCAGTGTTACAAAAATGACAAACTGTTTGGGTGACTGCTCGCCTTCCTTTGCCACTTCGATAGAAGCCAATATTTAGTGAAAATACTTTTTAAACTTTGCCTTAGGTGCTAAGAAAAATTTAGTGTAAATGAGGGGGCCTACTTGGAGAAAATCACGAATCGAAATGTCGCGGAGCGGAAGTGATTTTGGCCTTTGGGTCTCTGTGTGTCGTGCCCAAAACTATATGTGTCGTGCCACCTTGGAGGCGATTTTGAGGTACTTTCGGAAGTCCAAATTGTGCCCAAGTTTTCTTTCTAGAAAGCCCTACCTGTCTACGTTCCAACCCAAGTGGAATTTCTAAATTTGGTTCCCATTTTCCCCTCCAAAACTTCAATCTCCCAAGATTGCTTCCTGTGTGTCAAAATAGGGGCAGAGAGGTCATTTTTTGAGTGTTTTTGACCTCCTGGGGACTCAAGCCTTGCCCAAACTTCTTTTCCATGCACCAGTAGTCAAGATTTTTCATGTCGAATCCAAAAATATAAACCTTTCACGATTTAGAGCTCCCTATCATAAGCGTCGCGCCAGTGGCATGGCGCACAGGGAGAAAAACCCTGTTTTTGTACCAAAATTTGTCAAAATGCCAAAAATGCCCCAAATTTCTTGAAATTTGGGTTGAAGCTTCAACATCAAGTGTCATGCTGAGCTAAAGAGGCTTCGGCCAATATCTGAAGACGATCATGCTCCCTTTGCCTCTTTTGCTTGCTTATTTCCTTCTTTAGTTTTGCATTTAAATTCCTTATTCGTGCCTTGCAAACATGATTGCTTGCCCAATAATGGTTTTTCATGTGCCTGAGCATGTACTTGTCCTTGTTTTCTTTCGCCAACAGCTCCTCTAAGTGGATGTTGATCCTCTCAGGCCAATTCTTTCGATCAGCCTATATCTCCTGCTGAATGGGTGTCTTCTCATTTAGGCTTCGTTGGGCAACCTGCTGGTCTTCACGGATGTTTTGCCACCTCTATGAGGCCTCCTGGGTGCATGTATCTTGTTTTTCGAATCACTGTGTGTCTCTTCTTCATGATCATATGACGGATCAGATGTTATTTCTACTGGTGGACAAACTGTCTTGGATAAATAGGTGTTGATATGTCACACTGTCTTGTAATGCCTTTGATGATGTGCTTGACCTTTGCCACCAAGAGAAAAAAATGACATGAGGGACAGTAAGGGGAGGGAAAAATAGTGAGGGATTAGGGACTATCGGGAAAGATTTGTTTGGGAAATATAGGAGGGTTTTGAGGGGTTTTATGTGTGGGATAGGGTTTAGGGTTTCACCTTTGAAATTTTTGGGAAAGGGAATTTAGGATAGGGGTTTAGTAACTTTAGGGGATGGGGAACAATGGAGTCAAGGAAAAAAGGGAATTAAGGACAAGAGAAATAATGGAAAAGAGTAACCTTGGTGGCAAACAAGTTTTGAAACCCTAGGCAGCAGTTTACATGTGAGGAATTCAAAATGAAAGGGTTGAATTTTTATTTGAATCATTAGCATTCATAGACCACCATACCCTAGCACAAACTTGGATGAAACACAAAAATGGAGGCTTTACCTACTTTTGGAATGAATAATTTTCAATTTGGAGGAAGATTTCAATGAAATTCAGTCCTTTTAGCCCAGTGTGTCGCGCCAGTGTAAATTTACACTGGAAAATTTATCCCAGTGCGCCACGCCCTCCTTGTGCGCCGCGCCTTTTTCCATGCGACTTTTGGAAGCCTTCCCGATGTCCAAATTGGGTGTAGGATATCTTGTTGGAACGGTCCTTGATTTTAATTTCCAACCCAACTAGAATATTTTAATTTGGAGTTCATTTACCCTATCAAAAATCAAATCTCCCAAGACTGGTCAAAATGTGCCCAATGAGGCTGCCTCAAGGCAGAGTGTTGTTGCAGTCAACTTTTGAAGGTGTTCCTCAAATTCAAATTGAGCTCATGATAGCTCAATGGAAATATATTTGTGTCTAGTTATCATTTTACTCATCAAGAAAGTCGTTTTGCTAACCAAGATAAGAGAAAACGTGAGTTTCCCAAGGTCACTTTAGAGGTGCATCAATTCTCCCGAGGCAATTGTATTTTTGACATTTCTCTAAAACCATGACATATGTGTAAACTGTGAAGGAGGTTTTTCTTCCTTGGCCTACTATGGACAAAAAACTCTCTTATTTTTCCAAAATTCATCTTTCTTGCTCAGAAACATCATTTGAGTGAATTATTGAACCTTCCTCTGGCCTGCAAGTATTATTGAAGCACTTTGAGAACAACAATTTGTGAACCCTAGACCTAATGAATGAAATGAGTCTTGTCCATTAAAAGATCAAACATTGACTGTCATGGATTTTAATAACTTTGATGAAAATAACTAAGCCAGCAGGTACAAGACATGAGGGGAATGAACTGACAATACCCTTCCGTCAGATTATGGCATGCCTCTAGTGGAATGCAGCTGAGTGAATGGAGTGAGACACCTAAAAATGAGATGCAGAAAGACTTTTGATCTCTGACAGAGGACTCACAAGACTAACTCTAACAAACCCCTCGATTACAACATTTTACTGGGAAGGACATGGGTATATGCTATGGCTGCCGTGGTTTCCACGTACTTTCGTACTATTGCATTCCCTTTTAATGGTGGAATCACAGTCATTGATCAGCTAGCCTTCTTTGCGAATAGTTCACAGGCTACAGGAAGCATTCCGTTGGTACACGGACCCCTGCTGTCACTTCAAAGTGTTGGAGTATGTCTCTTTAAATATCCTTCTCTAATGGGTACTTTTACCCTACTGTCACCATATGATTTGGTGGAAATGGAAAGAGTAGAGACTTGTAATATGATTTCCTCCAACTCATCTGATTTAAGGAGGGTTACCAACAAGGTTGAAGTTGATAGTAATATTCAGGTTATGCTGGTAAGCCCCATTGAATCATCATAGCAATCAATTTTTTGGGTTTGTGCGGCAAACCCAAATTTGCACTCGATAATTGTATGGGTAGACCATTCATTAGAATATGGTACTTCTTCGGATCCTTTTTCACATATACATTCTACGGATGAAGGAATCATCAATCAATGATGATAGGAGAAGAACCATGGAAAGATTATCATCATTGTTCCCATCTTCCAGATGCAATCGAGGATTATTCAAATGAAGTAAACTACCCATCAGTTGTTGATTTCCTATCGAATTCAGTTTTCACAGACACAGTAGAATCTGAGTGAAACCTGTCAAATATTGAAGAAATTATTTCTATTAATATTTCGACCAAGCCTAATATTTTATAGAATATTCATGTTGGAAAATATTGTTCTCCATCAGAACTCGATAATTACCGTACTCTCTTTTGTGAATTAGAGATATCTTTGTATGGTCTTACGAGGAGATGCCAGGCACTGACTCTAGTATTGTTGAACACAAAATCAAAATGTACCCTGATGTCAAGCTAGTTCGACAGCGGCTTCAACCTGTTCATCCGAAGAAAGCCACTGCAATTAAAGCAGAAGTTGAAAAACTTTTGCAGGTTGGTTTTATTTACCATGCTTCTCTTATTGACTGGGTTTCCAACATTGTTCCTATCAAGAAAAAATAAGGAACAATACAAGTGTGTATCGATTATAGGGATGTAAATCAGGCATGTCCAAAATACAATTATCCTACTCCTTTTATCGACCAAATTATTGATGAATGTGTCGTATATGAAATATTTTCATTTATTGATGGTTTTTCTAGTTACAATCAAATCAATATATGCCCATAGGACCAATCGAAAATAATTTTTATTTGTCCATGGGGCACATTCACTTATAGGAAACTCCCATTCGGTTTGAATAATGTTGGGGCCACTTTTCAGAGGGAAATGAATTATGCCTTCCATGACATCAAGCACACTGTTCAACCTTACCTTGACGATTTGCCTGCTCATTCACGAAAGTGGACTGATCACCCACAATATTTGAGAGAAATATTTTTTCGGTTTCGACACTACAAGATACAACTCAATCCACACAAGTGTGTGTTTTGCATTGGTTATATTTGATTGGTTGGCTTTGTAGTGTCTAGAGAGGGGATTCGACTCGATCCATTAAAGTTTCAGGGAATTCTGGATTTGCCTCCACCTTCAAATCTTTTACAGTTACAAAGACTCCAAGGGAAAGCCAAATTTCTGAGGAGGTTCATTCCAAATTACGCTAAAATGGATAAAGGTTTTACACGTCTTTTGAAAAAGGAGATACCCTTTCATTAGGATCCGGTTGTGCAAGCTTCCTTTGATGCTCTTAAAAATACCATGATTAGAGCTTCATTAATGTATTCTCCAAATTACCAAAATCACTATTACCTGTATCTCGTTGCTGCAGATAGAACCATTGGCATGGTTTTAGTCCAGGAAGAAAATGGAATTGAACATCTGATTTATTACTTGATATGTAATCTCAATGATACAAAAATTAAGTACTCTTATGTCGAAAAACTAGCTTTGGCAGCTGTGCAAGCTATTCAAATATTTCGCCATTACATCTTGTTACGGAAAACAACTGTCGTTTCAGATTGCAACCCTAGGACATACATTTTGTCACGTCAATTGCTAGGGGGCAAATACTCAAAATGGATAGTTAGTAAACAGGAATTTGATTTGGAATTCATCAAGTCCAAATCAAAGAAATCTCTAGTTTTTGCTGAGTTACTATGTGACCTTCCCTCGACCTCCATTGATTCAACATTTGAACCATAAATTTTGGATGAGTCTCTGTTTCTAATTCCATCATTTGATGCATGGTATGGAGATATACTAATCTATCTCCAGACCCAAACTTTCCAACAAGATACCTCTCGCTCACAACAGTGACGTATTCATTACCAAGCCAAAGATTATCCAATGATTGGCGACACACTTTACTGTTGTGGTATCAATACAATTTTATGGAGGTGCCTCACACATGAGGAAGCTGAGAAAGCATTGAATGATTTCCAATGCAGTGCCTATGGTGTACACTTATCTGGATATGAAACGCACAGAGAATTCTTTGTGTTGGTTACTTCTGGCCAACTATATTTAAAGATTGTATTATTGTTGTCAGAAGTTGTCATGCATGCTAGATATATGACTGAAAAACCTGATTACCACCTACACCATTGCATCCAGTCATTGTTGTTGGCTCATTCACCAAATGGGGCATTGACTTTATGACATGTAACCCCACCTTGGCCGGGGGGCATGGTTATATTATAGTCGTCATTGACTATTTTACCAAATGGGTCGAGGCAATGCCAACATTGAACAACAGTGGCGAAACTGCTACTCTTTTCTTTTTTAACCATGTGGTTGCCCAGTTTGGTGTACCGCAAGCCATAGTTATAGATCATGGGTCTCATTTTAGCAATCACATGATAGCTAAATTGATTGCTAAGTTAAGACTGTCACATGATAGTTCTACCCCATATTACCTGCAAGTGAATGGACAAGTTGAGGCCATCAACAAAGTCCTGAAGTGGATGTTGCAAAGAATGATAGGGGTTCATAAGAGAAATTGGCACTTAATCTTGTACTATGCCTTGTGGTCATATTCAACCTCGGTGAGAAATGCAATTGGATTCACATCCTTTCATTTGGTGTATGGTTTGGAAGCAATCTTACTGATATAATGCGAAATTTCATCGCTCAAACTCGTGATTGACCTGTTACCCGACACTTCTGAAGAAGAAGTGTGTTTCTTGGAATTAATCCATTTGAATGAAACCCATCATGATGTCGCATTGGCTAATGAAGCGTATAAGAAATGTATTAAGGCACAGTATGATAGAAATGTCAAGCCTCGTATCTTCTCAGAAGGAGACCTGGTCTTGCTTTACGATCAGGAAGCTGATAAACTTGGAGTAGGGAAATTCGAACCAATGTGGATGGGTCCTTACGTTGTCAAGCGTGTTCTGGCAAAAGGTGCCTACAAGTTAGTAGATTATGATGGGATTCCATTGTCGCAACCCCAAAACAAGTTGTACCTCAAACATTACTATGCTTGATTAAGTGTAGTAAAACTCACTGTATATATGCATTCATTGTATGTGTGTGTGTATCTTTTGGGGATTTTTATCTGGTTAGTAATCTGCTTTGCATTTATCGTAGATGTCGGAGTCTTCAGAACCTTTTGTTGGTTACACAGATGGTGCTAGTCGTAGTATGCAGAATTTGTCTCCTGCAGCATGGGCTATTTTTGCTCCAAGTGGTGAGTTAGTGAGTTTCCAAGGGATTTGTATCGGTTGATTGACAAACAATATCGCTAAGTATAGCGCGTTGATTGAACTACTCTCTGATACCATCTCACTTGGCATTTTCCGAATCATCGTTTGGCTAGACTCGCAACTCGTTGTACTACAACTAACAAACATTTATACTGTCATAAATCCAATAATTTTTCATATGTTCCTTAGAGTTCGTATTTTGGAAATATGTTTGAACACATTCAATATCAACATATTTCTAGAAATCTTAACACATTAACTGATTCTCTAGTGAATTATGTGTTAAATAGACATTTACGACACATGAAAAAGTAGTATTTTTCAAAACACATCATCAGTTGAATAGGACTGCATATAACAATAGAAAACTACGAAAGTAAAATAGATAGGTTTTTTAAAAGTTTTTACAAAATTTGTGCCCAGGACACATTTGGTCATTTGACCCAAAAACTCAAAAATGCATACAAAACATCCTAAGTAGATCTAGTGGTGCTCATGGTAACAGGTCACAGCCTGTGCTATCATGTGCAAAAGCCTCGCTCAATGGTTAGGAACACAAATAGTGTGGCATTGTAGCCTCATAGGTAACTCCTTGATCTGGATATCCGGAATACCAAGGGTTAATCCCTCTATATGATCTTGCAGCTCTGCTAAGGTTTCGGCCAAATCCAAGTCCTGGAGAACTACTCTCCCAATGTTTCTTTGTGCTACCCACCTGCAACCTATTGGTGTCCCGCGGGTCGAACAATACCCATGTCTACATGCATAAGAGTAATTTTAGTTTAGTCTTGGAAACATTCAAAAAAACAAAAACATGTAGAAGCTTGAAAAAATCAAAAACACTTTGGTCAACAACTTACCCATAACACCCCATTGTGCTCCAACTGGTAGAATCAAATATGGATCTCCACGGAAATCCGTCCCTGAGTATGAATGCTTCTTGATAACAAGATGTTGTCGCTCAAGCCAACTGAAAAATCAAGGGGAGAAAATGATTGTTGACTGACCCGCATGTTGAGCCATCAATTCAACCCACCTCTGTATACATGGATCTCTAGAACCAGCCACACCTAGTGACACATGTTGTGGTTGCTTCAATTGGATTCTCTCTAAGGCAAAAGCAATTAAGATCAAACCATAGTAGAAATTCTTCATCTTGTTGTTTTTTACCTTAGTTAGTTGTTCGTTCAACAAAGAAAGCATAGCCTCGCACTAGTTGGAAACTTTTGGTTCTAAACACTCTAGTGCATACTGCATATAAGATCTGTTCGCCAAATGTAGCATCACACTGCCAGCCAATTTTTCCATTGTGAGGGGGATCATTCTTAAAGGGAAAATCACCTACATCCCTGATATTTATTTTCCCATCCTTGCTAGGCTATGTACCTAGCCGACAAACTGTTTGATATAATCTCTCACCGATTCACCTCCATGGGCAAATCGAGAAAGCGAGATGGGGACACCTTGCCTCAAAAAGCCGATAAGAAAGTAAATATCCTCAATAGTAATAGTGACCATCTTGTCCCTAATGTGAAAATTCTGATCTGTCAGATCCCATGCACAAACAAGGAACTACAGTAGTTCTATTTGTTGCCTCATTCTGGACAACTTAAAGTATTTGAGTAACCCACAATTTCTGAGGGCCTCAACTATACCCAGGTTGTTTAGGGAAATCCTGTCTTGTTCTTCATGCTCTCTTTCTCGCCATGTAATCAACATTCTGATTTGATGAAAGCCTGAAACACAATCATAAGCTAAATTAGGATCATTTCCATGCAAAAAGCAAGACAAATTTTGGAGAAAACAGCTAAAACAAAATTGGGAAATGTGCCCAACGCAGCCTAGACACAGAGACAGTGCACTGCAGGGCATCCAGCCTTCTATCTGGGTGCTCTTTAGCTCAATTTTCGATGTGAAATCCTGCGCTAATCCCATGGAAAAAAAATGAAACCCCAGGGGCCCCAAAAAACCATAAATATTGAATGAAATGACAAAATAATGACTTGAGAAGCAAGTAGAGAGGTTTAGCTCCTACCTAGTCTTAACGTATCAAGAAATGCTCTGCAGAATCTCTCACAATCAGCTGGTGAAAATCGAGGTAAAAACTAAGCTTAGAGCACAAAACTGAATGGTAAGTTCCAAATGGTAAAAATGTCATGGTAAAAACTTGTTTTATGTTTATTTCATGTTCATTAATCAAGTAAACATTAGTACTTACCTATTTTTTCCTATGAAACAGATATTTTTAATCCATTTGGTGATGTCTTGAGTAGGTTTTGCAATTGATTTATAGAATTCAATGTGCTCGATTGTTAGTTGTACCTTTGACCACAGAGCACACTTTTATCTCTTTTTTGAGCTCTGTTAAAAGTGAAAAAGGAACCCCCTTGGAGTCCTCTTTAAGCTCTTTTCAAACTCTCTAAATATGAAAAGATTGTTGAGCACTTGTCCTTTCCAACTCGTTAATGGATTGGAAATGATATCTCTCTTGTATTATTTTACGCTTTTTCAGGCTTGAGAAATTAATTTACGAAAAAGAACTTGTGTAGTTTTCCTTTTGTCCCTTTTCAAACTATCTAAACATGAAAAGGACTGAGTTATCTTTGTCGTTAAACTCATTAAAACATCAAATAGCGACAAACTTGTTCATCTAGACAAGATCAAGTTTCACCTTCGCTAGACTCGTTAAAACATCAAATAGTAATGGATTTGCCCGAAGGGTGAAATTATTCAACAAGCATATGTTATCCTCCTCAAGCTTGATAAAAATAAAGAGGTACTAGTCAATAATGACTAGGGAAAATGGGAAAAATGGAAAACCACTTTATGGTAGCAGGCCACTCTTGAACATGACACTTTAACTCCATCACCGTGACTATTTTGGTTGGGTTATTAGCTTGATGGTTATCATATCATTGGTCTATCATACCATCCATCACTTTGTTTTGGGTCAATGATACCAATTCATTTCAGTGTCGTCGACATGTTCAAGAGAAGTCATTCAGTCAAAATTCATCCTTTGCAATACCATAAACCTTCATTTTCATGACCGCCATTCCTGAACTTTGTGTCATCAGTCAAATTCCATGTCTAAAATCACTACACTCATTTTGTGTCATTGATGTGGGATACATCAAGGCCCTCCTACGACAAATCGCTTCTTGTCGACATCATCTCATTATCCAAAAAGTTGACTTAGAAACACCCATTCAGTACCTTGAAGCTTGCATGCATCCATTGCAAGTTTCTTGCTTCTGGTGATAGGCATACATTAATGGCCTTTGACCGAAAGACTTTGTATGGAGTTCAACATCAAATCATCTATTCACACCATGCAGAATGTACTGCAGTACCTTGAGGATCATTATCATTATCGGTGATTTCTCTCGCATCTGTTAACAGCTTATATGATTGGCTGGTAATGAGATGGTGTTTTCCCATGTTCGACTTTAGATCACATATTCACATGGTAAGACTCGTACTTGAGTGAATGGTTGAATGAGATTGAAGACCCCGGATCTACTTTCATCCATCCAGGTTGTGATTTCAGGAGTACTAAATCACATGTACAATGGCTTTACATTGATGGTCATTCTGATCATGGGTCTATTTCTGTAGACAACTGTTTATGTACATGTAACAAAAGTTTATAAGCTGAGCATGGGTATTACTTCTCTCAGCAATTCATGTAAAATCAAATATCATGATATATGTATTGTAATTGATGTAGGTCACCTACCACTTTGATACCTCCTCATCACATCGTAAAGTATTTCATTCGACATTGGCATTTTTCTAACTTCATGCTTTAGGGGACAGCTATTACAGATCCATTTGGGCACTTCAAATCCCAACATCCAGATCAGTGTTTTAGGGCTCATCAAATCCTAATTTCATTTGCTTCATGCCCTAAACAAGTCATCCCTTTGAATTCAAATGTTCTCTATGGGTAGGTGAATGTTTTATTGTCCCAATCTTCGAGAACAATCTAGATTTGGTTATATCCACTAAAACCATCCACGAAAGAGAAAAATTCATTACCGGCAAGAGTGTTGAGGAACTGATCTATGAATGGAAGAAGAAAGTTATATTTTTGTGTAGACATATTTAATTCTCCGCAATCCATGCAAATTCTCCATTTGTCATTTTTCCTAGGGACCACAACTAGTGGTGAAACCCATTGGCTGTCAAAAATAGGATATATAAAATTAATGTCAAGAAGATTTTGCAATTCTTGTTTTATTATATCCCTAAGGTGTGGATTTAATCTTCTTTGAGGTTGAAAAATTTCTCAAGCATATTTTTATATATAAATGTGATGTGTACACAATTGAGGATCAATGCCTTTCATATCATAATATTCCCATACAAAGGCCTATTTATATTTTTGGAGGATTTGAATTAATTTTTTACGTTGGAGGTCGTCCAGATTGGCATTAATGTTCAGAGTCTTACCAGTTTCAATTTCAATGGGAACACTATTATGAACTGTAGTTGTGGGTATGTGATCATTATTCAGATCCTCCAGTGGATCTCCTTGGGCCTCATTGTCAACCATAACTTTTAACATTTAGTAGGTTTGATTACCAACAATAGAAGGTTGGTTAAGAAAGACATTAATTACATCATCCTCAATTTGTCTTTTAAAGATAAGAGCTTCATCCAGAGTAAGAGGAGAACACAAATTTTCCTCCTGATATATGGGGGGAAATGATTGATAATTGTCAGTTCATAAGCTGGGTTTGGCAAACAGATACAAGATGAGATTTTTAACAACAAACCCTTTTTTAATTGTCATATTCCCTATCTAGCATCCTATATATGCATCTGCAGTTTCCAACCATGGTCTCCCTAATATCAAAGAGTGTCCATCCAACCTATTTCTAGGATTGATAATCAAAAAGTCCACTAGGTACTCCCAGGAATCTACATAAACGATAATATCATCCAAAGTGCCTTTTGGTTTCACTACCAATATGTTAGCTAATTCCAGCATAATGGAGGTTGGTTTTAATTTTATGATTCCAAGGATCCCACGAGCTTCTATAGTAAAAATGTTTATTTCAACTCCTAATTCCACTAAGGTATTTGGGAAGTTATGGCCCTGAATTTGAACAATAACTACTAGGTTCCATGTTCATTATATTTAATAGGTATTTGCTTCCCTAAAATAAGATCAAAAATTGTCCCCAGAAATTAGGGGAATATTGATGTCTAAAATGGGCCTCCTAAGGAAATTATAAAATAATAGTGGAAATAATAAAATAAGATTAGATTACATCATAAAATTTTAGAGGGAAAATATAAAAAACTACTTTTTCAGCTTGTATTTTCAACTTATCTCCCTATGGGTTTACTCAAATTTCCAGCGGGAACACTTGTTGGATGCAGAATTTGATTCCTCATCCAAGGGCTACCCATGTTGAACACTTTTGATGGACTCTTCTACATGAAAAATGAGAAATACATGAAAAACATGATTGCAATCATGTTTTTTCATGTATTTCTCATTTTTCGTGTAGTAGAGTCCATCGAAAGTGTGCAACATGGGTACTATTTGGATGAGGAATTAAATTTTTCATCCAACGAGTACTCTCGCTTGAAATTTGACTAAAACATTAGGGAGATACGTTGAAAATACGAGTTAAAAAGTAGTTTTATTATTTTATTATTTTTACTTTTTTACTCCAAAAATGGTGAATCATCCCCCATGGTTGACATCATCATTTTGAATCCTATTGGTTCTTATAAAGTTTATTTTGGTTGTACATTTTTCTTAGGAGGCCCATTATAGACCTCAAAAGATCCCTAATGTCATGGATTGTAGGAGAGTCTTTTCATTTTCTCCTAGGATTTTTGACACACAGTCCTTTCATGGTTTTAGAATAAGATCATAACATCCTGAATATCTTAGAGGAGAAAGATTTTCATACATAAATGTTTTAGTTACCCTACAAGATTGAAATTAGAATAGACTGTTGGTTTGATCGTAGTAAGTCTCTTGGGGAATGGTGGAGAAACATCCATAGTTTTAGTAGGATTTTATTGTTTGGTTGATTTGTCAAGTGCCTCTGTTTCAATAACAACTACGGTGGGAGGAGGGTGTTCTGATAAAGGTTTCTCTTCAACAGGACTATCATTGACTGACTTCTCTTTGTTTCCTTTACTGTCTTCTGGAAATATAGTTCACCCATATGTCAACCACAACTCAATACATTCAAAGGAAGTAGAACCATAATCTGAATTTTCAAAAATTTCCAAATATTGGACGAACCTATTATTCAGACTAGGATTCAGCTGAGCATGTAATTGAGGATGCGATGGAGGTGGAACATTTGGGGGTAATTACAGTGGAGCTTGTAATGGTGATTGTTACTGAGCCAACATTCTGACAGGTGGATTAATCAGTCCCACAGGATGCTGCCACTTCTAAGACCACATTGACCCCTATGTAAATGAGTTTTCCCAATGTGAAGGATATGATTTATTTGAATTATTTTTCCATGAAGATGTAGAAAACTGGTTATTTGTCCACAAAGATCTAGAAAATGGATGATTTACCCAGGGTGGTGCAGAGTAAGTCTGAGATTGCCAAGTGGTATTAAAATGTTGATGGCCTTGCCATGTTGATCCAGGAATCTATCGCTGAGCATATTGACTGGAATAAAATAGAGAAGGATCATGCATCATACTTGGGAGGCGAGTTCGCCACTGTCGTCACTCCATCATGAGGTACATTGGTTTTGGATCTTCCTAATCTTCCTTGAATACAACCTTTAATCTAAGGAGTGAGGGACATTTTTCCATTGAGTGATCTGTATTGTAGATGGCACATCATTCCACTATGTCCAATGTGCATTATTTACATATATGCTTCTTTCGACAATGAGTAAAGAAAATAGTTTGCGCCTATTCTGCATCTACCTCTTTTTGTTTTACCTGTAGAACATCCAACTGTGTAGTTAATGTATTCAAAATATCAGTTTTAAAATATTCTAAGATATTACTAATTTATGCTTGAGTTACTCTACTTACAGTTCGGTTGGTTTTGCTGAGAGGATCCCGAAGTCTAGATCTGGTTCATGTACTTCCTCATGAGCACATGATACATAGTTTTATAATATTGTCATATTCGTCTTTCTAAATATCATCTTGTCCCATTAAGTTAAGTGTTTCTATCTATTCATCTTTCATGCCCTTAATCAAAGCAATTTTCAATACTTCTCTAGGTAGGGTAGTGTAAGGTGATCTTTGCAAATTATATTGAAATATTTCAACATATTCTTCCAATGTCTCATCTTCATTTGACATCATTTTAAATATTTCTTCTTTTAAATTTGTGGATTGATAATAGTCTTGGTATTTAGTCTGAAATGCTTCTTTCATTTAATCCCATTAGGTTATGATACCCTAGTCCCATTAACCAATGTAGGGCTACTCTCTTTAAGGTTGCAGGAAATAGTTTCAATTTTTGAGGGTCAGTGGTATAATCATAAGCCCGACATAAAACATCAAACTCAAACAGGAAGGCATCAGGATCCTTAGAAGCCATTCCATGGAAATTTGGAAGATTACGTAACGAGATAGCTTTCATTAGTGCATTGGCATGTGGATTGACAACAAGATATTCTATGGTCAAAGTTTCTATTCCTAGTGCTACGTTTTCCATCTGGTTAAAAATATGCCACTAATCCTCATGTATTTCATGATCAAGAGGTACTACCTAGAGGGTATTATGTTGGCTAGGTTGAGTAGGTCTCCCAACACTATTCTAATCAGGAACCTCATGTTCTTTCCTTAAAATAGGCATTCCAATAAATTATGGCTCATAAATTCTTGGGTATGGCTCACTCATTTCACCTTCCCCTCTCTTAAATTTCAAGAATGCACCACACTTATACTAGAAGGAATGAGATGCCTAATAGATGTATATTGAAAGATTTTCTCAGATCCGATAGTTTTGTCATGAATCTTAGTGTGAACTATAGTAGATGACCCTGCTACTCGGGGGGCAACAATAGAACCCTTCCCAGATATTTTTTGGGGACCTACCGACACTTGATACTTTGATTTGTGAATGATTGCATCTATAAAGTTCATTCTTCCAAGGCCAAACTAGCCTTAGATTTTTGTGGTTTTTGAGGTATGTTCTTTTATCTATAACTATCTTATTTGTAGTCCTATCCTTTTTCCTAGTCATACACACTAAATGATCTAAATGTATCGGCTGAGGGTAGGCACTAGCACAAGTTTTTTTACTTATTTAATGTGCAGGTTGTTACCTTTCGTCTTTAATACCCAACCCTTCAGGCATATTGCTAGCACTTATTTGACAACCTCCCTAGCAATGGTGCTAAAATGTTGGGGTGCTAAGTTATTCCTAAAGGATCAGTTGACCTCTAAATATTAAATCATGAACCTAGAGTTTTTTTTATTTATTTCAAGGTTGTACACATAGTTTGTGCAAGAGATAACACTAATGTCACCTAACCTGAATGGTTCTAATAAAAGTAAAGGCACAAGACTAAAACGAACAACTCACACTTATAAAAATAAACAACTCATTCTTGATTTCTAGACTTCAAGCTTAAACAATCAAGATTCCTAAAATAATAATAAAAAAAAAAATTCTATAAAAAACAGTGAAGTAATTTAAATACCTGCAAAGTTGTTTCCTAGGAAATGACATCTGTAAGAAAGGAACATCCATTTGACTAGAAATGAATCCACTCAAAATATATCAAGCCTTCAGAACTAATAACTCAACATTAATCACAAGAAACAACAATGAACGATAACGCTTGAAGAATTGATTGCAATAAATATAAGTCTGTGATATTCTACTGCAACTATTGCAAAAACTAAGACTGTAATAGTAAATTTGATGACCAACAATTAGATCTAGAACTCAATTGAGTAGTTGTAAACAAATATTAAAAGAAAAATATGAATTTAAGAATACAATAAAGGATAACAGTAGTTCCAGGACTGGGTCCAAGATCACTGGAATTCAACTGCCTCGTGGTTGATTCAGTGCAATAAGTTAAGATTGAACCACAAAAGTCTCCATCAAATTATAATGAGAGAATTACAAGGATTGTTTGTAAAAACTTATAACATAGATCAAATAATGACTACAACTCCAATGTTCTTAACTTCTCTACTGAGGTTCAGTTCCTCATACATATATTACAAACAAGTATATTTTCAAATAGAAAAGAAACCCTGAGAATCTTCAGATTCTAAGGATTCTTTATTCAAATTACAAAATCTCCAATGTTTCCCTGGAATAGCTGGGGAAATATCTCTTCTTCAACTGATCCATCCATGGTAGAATTCAATTTCATTCAAATGGTTATAATTAACCCAAACAACTCCTCAAAACTCAATCTTCCACAACTATTCTAGTGAACAACATCTAATATCAAATATCCCTTTTCAATTAATGGTTCAAATCATGGTTTTCTTGGTCATCACATTGAATGCAGCCCCAAGTTCAATCAAGGTATTAGGGATCATAATGCTATCAATGTGCACATCCACTACCGGGCTACTAGGATCCAAGTACTTTGGGGAGATCACCCTCTCAACCATTAGATTAGACAGTTTCCCATTGATAGTTGAGGTATCTCTCCAAGCCTTTTAAAACACTCTTCCTCGATAAGCTTATTGTAAATGGGGACATATTTTATGGCCTAGAGAAGGGGTATTTTGACATAGACACTCTTCAATTCTCCCATAAGTTCTGCCTCTTCTAGGGTGTGTTGTTTAGGTTGGATCAACCTTTTAGGATAGGGAAGTGCATTTGCTTGAGGGATAATATATCCCTTCTCTTCTTCAATTTCTTCAGGTGAAGAAGGTGGGTGAGAATCTAGAAGTACCTTCCCAGATCGAAGGATCTCTTGGATTTCTACAACATAAGCATGATAGGATGTCTCCCCACTATAAACTTGTTATTCTTGCTTATTGTTTGGTTTCATATTGGGTTGAGAAGGAATTTTAAATTTATTATGTGGGTTAGTGAGGGAGTTGTGGTTGAGGTCAAGGAGGAGAAATTAAAGCATAAGGTTGGGTTTTTTGAAGCCTCCATCCTTGTTATATCTTGCCCCATTAAGGAGGTTGGGGTGGATATGGATGCAAAGGAGGGCTAATGGGTTGAGGAGGATATTGAGGGGTATAAGATAAAGGAGAAGGTATGGGCCATGATGGATGGGTGGAACGGTACCAAGGCTAGAAATGTGCATTCTGATTTGGATTGTAAGAAGGAGTATGTGCACCTTGCATGCCTTGGTTATATGGTTGAGGGCCTTGAGGCCTCCTTTGGTTAATGAAGTAGGGTTACTTTGAACCACTTTCTTCCCCTTGGTATACAACTTCCAAGCCTCACATAGAGGAACATTTGTCTTTTGCATGGTTTTCCTCACAGGCAGAGCATACTTCTATGGTGTTCAATGGGCATTCATTTCTAGGATGCCTCTTAGTGCATCTAGGGAAAACGATAGCTAGTGTCATTTCTGCTTCCTCTTGCTTCCTTCTAATATGCATGGTATCCATCTATAGGGAAAAGGTATGTAACATTTCACTTTTGAATTCCTCCAAGATACTCATGTTGATAATATTGGATCTGCCAACATGTCGGGGGATCTCCCCGGTAAGAAGTCCCAACTAGACCTCATACCATTTGGAGTAGGAGTCCCAGCAGTGGGTAGTAAAGCTATTCTTTGATTGCAATTGCATGTAGAGGTAAGAAATATATATTTTTCGGAAACAAGTGTGTGACCTTGCGGCGAGTCAAGAGATATGCATGGGGATGTTCTAACACACAAAGGAGAAAAGGAAGTGTGTCCCTTAAAATTTTGTAATAGTATGCAGCTTGAAAGGAACACGCAAGCTGAATGAAATCACAAGCTAGAAAGAAAAATAGTCAACAATCCAAAGTGATGGGTTCAACCAACAACATGACTTCAACAGGATTCATACAATCATATACAAAATAGATCATAGACAAATGTGTAAGTCAAACAACATACATTGTTAAAGTAACTAGAATAGTCGAACTACAATAACAACATATGCATGAAGACATGATGGCTCTATTATATATATATATAGTGAAAGTTCCATCCATACATACACCATTGAAAACCACTAGACCCAATAGTGGAACATCACAGTCAACACCGCTTGCTCCTCCAAAGAAATGTACTCACTCTACGTTGTGGAGAAGCTAAGGCTCATCACAATACTCTCCAAGCCTTCTCTAAGCAATGCCTAGCCAAAATCTTGGCTCCCAAAAGCCTATACTATGAGTTATGAGGTTCTATTTATAACAAAGGGTGGGGTGACCCTTGATATTCCCCTTTTTTACTCTTGTACTACCCTCATGACTCTTCAACTTCATTACATATAACTCTTTATATTACATATGGTTGTTTCCATTCCACTAATGACACTTGGAATTTCACTTCACATCATGTTTACAATAATAATATGTTTTCCACATATACCCATGTGGTACAAAAATAGGTTTGAGTTAGCTAGATAAGACAACACTAAGACTCGGATGGATGTGGAAAGACCAACTCATCAATATCCTCTTTGTGATCTTCGGTGGCAAACTGATGCCAATATTAGTAGTGTGCAATGGTTCCCACATATTTTTTAATGATGTCTTTCTAGAAACGAACTCTTGCCTCCATTTATTCTAGGTATATTGATCTAGAACCTCTATCCAACTCGTCCTGTAAAATGCGCAACTTAATCCTGACCACGGCTGGACTAAAGACATATCTTTGCATGTTGTATGTGTTGATCTACAAATCTACGCTACTCGCCATGTGCATCAACTGGTCAAAATATGTGCCGTGCTCCACTCGGACTTGGTTCTTCTCTTTGGCTTCGATGAGTGTTTTAATTGATGGGGTGTCATACTTTATTAGTGATGAGTGGCAGGAGTTCCTCATGCTTCCGGATTAGACTCTGGATGTGTTCTTTGTCCAACTCTACCTGCAACTTCATCATGTTGTGCAAGTGAAGTGGGTCTCCCTTATACCTCATTGTCCATGTCTGTACATGATCAACAGTGACATGTATGTTTTTGAGTGCGCGTGCTATCTTGATGCAACGCTGCTGATGACCATGTAGATGGATAACTACCTTGTGCATGGTGATGAACCTATCATACAGTCCCCACATGACTGTCTCAAGAGCTAACACTTCAGCAAGTATCACTTTCTTCATCTATGCTCTGAAAAACCCTATTGATTGTTCCTCTTTTTCCTTGGTTGCATGCAATTCCTTAGCCATGCGCTCATTTTTTGTTATGAAGAACTTCACACTTGAGCTTGTGGCTTCAGCATAAACCTTCGTAGCATCAGCCAAGCAAGTTGGATTTCTTCCCACATCTGACACAATTAGCTCTTCTTCAAAGTGCATAGGTGATGCATGCTCATCTGGGATGTTCACTCTATTTGCATGTACAACTCTATGATGTGATTCATCAAAGGCTATGTTCTACACATTTGTTCCTGTATCATCCTCAAGGAGAACAATATCTACTTGTTCACTTGGGACTTGCTCTGCTCTTGGAATTGGTGAAGCCTCTGGGATGACCTCAGCTGCTTTTGGCATGAGGTTAGTGTTCTAATCCTATTTTGGTTGTACCATCTCCATGTTCATCGATTCTACTATCAATTCATCGTGCTGAGAAAGTTCCTATTCCTACATCTGCTTATCTTGTTCATCATCTATTGTTGGTGGATCTGCATCTTCAACTTGTATCAACAAAGTTTGTATTGTCTGAGTGCTTTGTACTTCATCCTATTCCTATTCTTGTTCCTGTTCCTACTGCTCTTCCTTCTCTCTTTTGCGCAACTCTTGTTCTTCTTTGTGCTTCTGCTCTACTTCCTGCAACTTCCTCTCCATCTCTTCCAGTCTTTGCTTATCTCTTATTTTCTATGCTCCTCTCCTGTTGCATTGTCACCTCTTTGCTTCTATCTCCAAATCTACTCCCTCGACAAGTGGATCTTCCTTAAACTTGTAGATTTTCTCTGCCTCTACAGTTTCGACAATCTTCCTCTTACCTTTGTTTTGCATAGGTTTGTTGCTTGTTGCTTCTATTGTTATTTCCCCTTGTGGCGCTGCTATTGTTGTTGCTCCTTGTGGCACTGTTTCCATGCTGACCATTTCATTGAGCCTAGAGGAGTTACAAAAATATCTTCAAGGGTCTTACTCTGGCCAATGACATGCCCCACTGATGCAAGGATAGTACACTCTTGTTTGCATAAGCCACACGAATTGTATGTATTGAAACTCTTGGTGCCGAACTTAAAATTCTTGAAGTCCTCGACCTCAACATTTGCTTATTTCAAATTTCGTATCGCATACAACACAATCAACAAAGGAAGCATAGGCCATGGTGCCTTCTACTTCCTATGCAGTCCAATGGATAACCCTGTCAAGATGTGGTATGTGACCTCCTACATGACCAGCTTGTGCGTTGAAAACTTCGGCAACAAATGCAGAGCCTTCTCTATGTTTTACATCCTGATGAAGTTGCTATTGGATGAGGCATTCAGCAACACCTCCATTGCTTCCTGGGACATGCAAGGTAGATCTTGTTCAAAGATCATCATGTACAAAGGGGCAATGAAATGGTCAAATAGTCTAGCCATGACTCCTTGGTGGTTGCAATCTAAGAGAAACTTGCAATATGCATTCACAACATTCTCTGAACGTGTACATTACCAACCCATGTGAGGAAACTGTTGATGGGCACAAATTGCATCGAGCAGGTAGGCGGACATGAAGAATCTTGCTTTTTGATACTTGGGAAGACTCCGGGCATTCGATACATGCACTTTTAGCTAAATAGCCAACATGTCGGACTAGTTGAAAGGCTTTCCTTCACTTTCCAGCTGATCCAACATAACAACCCAACTTGCTGGAATTATGATACATGTGTTGTCCTTGATGGCAACCCACATACAGGTCAGTTAAGAATTGATAAAGGAAAACTCACATTGTAACAAGTATATTCAAAGGTAACGGAGTAATGGTATAGAAGAACATGATGATGGGTCAAAGGATTATAGATCAGAATCAAGAAATTAAGGAAATATAATGGTTTAAGTTGTATACATTGTTTAACCTAGTCCAAGTAGTGTATACTCACGGGTACACAGTATAAAAGAAGTGTATATGTATGCACGCAGTTTCACAGAAGGAAAAATGCGTATGGGATGGAAAATTAATGTTAAAGAATACCAAGGGTTCATACCATGGTATTAGCCCACAATATCGCATAGAATAATAGTTACTTGATCCCTTCTAAGAATACCATACGTTCTAAGTGTGGTTTTGGTGCATGGTATTGACAAAGGCTCTAGTATATAAGGAGGAGAAGATCAAAGGGCTATGTGTGCAAGTGAAAGGGTTTTTCATGAATACTCCTATCTAAAGTATATTTTGTGTTGTAAGGGATATGGTTATGATATACATCTGAAATATCTTGTGCACCCTTGGATACAATGTTTGATCAGGATCATGACACTTAAAATGAGTTATCATTGTATGATCTGATAATGGATAGTCTAGATCTTATTTCCAACTCATGTTTTATCCTTTATATATGATCTGGGTATATCTGAAGTATGGAATAGTTGTGAAGCTGTAAGTTATTATTTTCATATCTATACGATGGTTCGCCTTGGTGAAGGCGCATATACATGCTAGTTCAACACTTACAAGTAGTGTATGCAGATGAAAAGCTTGATGTTCAGAGATGACTGATCTATCTGATCAGTATTGTTGTTTTAATCTTGTTTTTCAATGATGTCTTCATTAGATCTAAAAGTAAAACTAATTATATAAGGATATTGAGTATGGTTGATTGATTGATTGAGCAAGAAGCATGATATTTGTTTTCATCTATTTAGAACTCTGTAATATGAAAATAGATCTTTAGAATGTCTCTGGTTAGTATAGTTTTTGGTTCATAAGTTTGATGATTTAGTATCTTTAGAGGTATACGCAGGTTGGGTTATATAAATTAGTGTATACATGTAGCTTGGCTTCATTGAAGTAGCATATACATTCTGACATATGATTTTTGTGGTTGTAGTTGGTTCTAGTTGTTGATGTAGTGTTCTGGGTTCAACTTTGTGTTCTGGTGACAGTGATCTGACTATTCAGATTGACTTATTGTTGATAGATGTAGTTGTATTTTATGGTTGTATTGCAGGGGTGATTTATTTTGAGCTTCAATGTAACTGATGGGTCCAGTATGAAAATTTGATGAAACGTGGCCTACATATTATGTTGTTGTGTACCAAGAGTATCCAATCTGAAAATTTATGAAACGTGGTCCCTGGAGGAAGAGTGAAAGTAGTAGCCTTCTATAGGCTGATGCCTACATATTGGTAAACATATCAGCTAGTACAAGAACTAGGGGGTTGGAGCTCCCTTCCAGTAGAAGCTAGAAAATGAGTGAAGGTTGTAGCCTTCAGTAGGTAGATGCCTGCATACTGGAAAAAGTTTGCACCAGTACAAAACTTGTAAACACTTTTTATAATAAGAAGATTGAAGACTGAGATGACAACAACAGTGGTTTTCTTCCCACATTGGGTTTCCACCAGAAAAATACTGGTGTTCATGTGTCGTGCTTATGTGTGTTGATTTATTTTGTTCTTACTACATCTGTTTACTACTTAGTAAATGCATCACACTCTGATTTAAGACAATGAATTAGTTGTTTATCAAAACTAATTATATATATGATGGTTTCATTCTTTATAGGCATGGACATATGCTAGTTGGTTTATTTAAAATAGCATATACAATTTGAAAAAGAAAATCATTATTGTGAAGTTTAAATATTGATTCACCCCCCCCCCCCCCCTAGCATTTTTCCCAACAATTGGTATCAGAGCAAGTCCTTCAGAATCAGCTTGGTCACTTAAAGGAAGATCTATCAAGATGAGTAATCATGAAGGAATGGGATCTATCAGACCACCAATCTTCAACAGAAATAACTTAACATATTGGAAGACAAGAACTAGAGCCTATCTTTAGTCACTTGGAGCTGATGTTTGGGAAATTGTGGAAGGAGGATAACAGTATCCAACAGCAACCCCCACAACTCCAGTAGAAAAGAAAGCATATGAAACCAATGCCAAAGCCGTCAATGCATTATTGGGAAGTCTATCAGAATTAGAATTCGTCAAAGTTTTGCAGCTCAACACATCCAAAGAAATATGGGACAAAATCATTCAGAGCTACAAAGGAGACTCCCAGGTAAAACTTGTGTTGTGCTATACAGCAACCCTCCTACCCCATTTCAAAATTTTTATCCAAAACTTTAATAAGAAATGGATCCCCTTTTCTAAAGACTTAGTTAAAAACAATAATTCAATAACAATCATAAATGTTGATTTAACCACATAACACATGAAATCCCTTATGAAAAGGCTCGATCTGATTTAGATATTAAATAAAACCATTTTCATAAAGAACAAATAAAATATTATGTATCACACTCTTATTTTAAATGATGAACTTAAAGCTTTCATTAGAAATCATTGATCCGATAAAGCTATCGGAAAGTGCAAATCGAAAGTTAAATAATGAAACATTCCAAAGGTCTATGCCAAACTCTCGATGCGATAATACAATTGCAATAGGCCATCGCAAATACCGTGAAACACATAACAAGAGCCCCTTTGGAACTCTCCAATGCGATTTCATAAAGGAAAAGTGCGCTTTTCGATAAAAAGTTGTTAAATGCATATTTGTGGGTTTAACCCTTAAATCAATAATAAACAAAAAACAAAAGGTTTGTTGATCATCCCGCCTCCTCACGATAACTCTCACTTTTATCGCAACCAGAGCTACCTATGGTAACAGCTTAAGCTTGACCTGTGAACCTCCCGATTTGCAATATGTGATTTTCGCTAATCATTGGTCGAGAAAGATAAGAGATCCATTTTAAAGGACTATTACTCATATGTTCGATGTGACATATCATTATTACATTTAATTATCACGATTGGCAGTTATGGGAGTCATTAATAGAATAGTTAAGGTTGAATCCTTCGAGCATTTTATCCATGGTAATATCTGATTTCATATTTCTTATCACGCTTGAGTTACCATTAATATTTTTATTCTATGTTGGCTTTGAACTGATTTTTCTCTGTTACGTTCTTTTGTTTCCTTTGCAGAGCAACTCTGAGTTGATGAATCTAGAGAAAATGATGAAGAAGTCAAAGAAACCAAAGGCTCCTGTCGTAGCCAAAGAAAAACCAGTGAAGAAGGTCTTGATATCTGATACAACCTACCTCGATCTAGGAAAGGCATCCTGGGAAAGTATTTACTATTTACAGGAGGTTAAGGATCCGGAAGAGATTGAAGAAGAGGCAACAACAGATTCCACGAGTAAGTCAGAGAATACTCTTAAGGATTTGGCCTGCTCATATCTTCATATAATAGCATCCTGATCCAAAGTTTTACCCTATAATGACTTGGTTAGGTGGGTTATTGAAAGCATCAATATCATAAACAGAACTTTCTTCACATCTATTGGAAGAATGTTTGGGTCATTGAGAGCAGAAGATATTAAACGAATGTACCATTTGCCTGAATGGAGAAGCATTATAACAAAGCATTTTTGGAGGCTTTCGCCAAGGAAAACACCATTGAATCTGAACCTATCAGGCAATGGAGGCATTTTCCGACCAAGCACAAGCATGAAACATTAGGTATGTACTCTGTAGATTCGTTGGCATCTCCTTATTGTTATGTTGGTGCAATGATGTGCAGAATCTTCGGAGTCCATGATTCTGCTAAATTTTCTATAGAGATGGTACCATTAATGAAAGCTACAATTAATTCCTATATCATGGATTGGGTGACCATTCTGTCTGACAAAATGTCCAACCAAATACTAGATTATAGGAAAAACAAGTTCGTGACTACCTGAGTAATACCCCTGTTTTATATGAGTGCTTATGTTATGGAAACTATCTATTTCAACTCCGAATATCCCATTCTTGCATGGAAATGGACTTCGCAGAATCCCAAACCCATTCACATTTATCATAAGGAACAATGGAAAGCCCATTACAAAAATCACCTTAATAGAATCTGTCATGGTTTCATCCTCCCCGTGTATTATGTCATATTCAACAAACTTGCTTGTCGGTTATCCGACGAAGCCTCTGTTGACCTAACTAAAATTGGTAGCTGGTTTGGTGAAGAAAATTTCACCTACATCAAACTTTACGGTAGCATTATTGACCCTCATGTCCTTCCCTTACACATCTCAAATAAGCTACTTGCCAGAGAATTGGCATATCAGATAACAGTAGAAGGGATATCAAGGAACATAAAGGAGTCTAAAAAGCATCTGTGGCCTTCATTTTCCCTTTGATGTGGTGCTTTCACTCTGCATGAATTCAAACATGCAGAGAAGGAGGCCGAGAAAATAAAAATGTTAAGGTTAGCATCCATCCCAAAAAGGCAGTATGATCCCAAATCAATTGCCTATAATGTCACTTCTTAGGCCAAAATCGCTAAGTTTAAACATGAGAAGGATACTTATGATGATTTGTTTGCTTCAGCCGAGTTATTTTCTCAAGTTAAAAAAATGGAAAAAATCAAATTGGGAGTGGAGGGACTAGAGGAATTTTACAAGTTCAAGACACAGATATTGGAAATGCTACCTCTGGACTCGTTAAATACTACCTTTATGGTGCAACCAAAAGGCCACTGTGAAGAGAAAATTACTAAAAAATTCCTAAAAAGGAAAAGACCCCAAAAAGGGAGCAAACATAGGAAGGAATTAGTGAGCCCCTTGATATGAATATTAATATTGATCCTAAGTTAATCAAGGAATGGGAGCAGTTTGACCCAATCATCAATAATCCAGATAAATCCTATGAGCTCACTACACCAAAGATGCCTATAGTGCAAAAGCCAGAAGTTATTAAAGTTCCAATTGAAGGAACAAGCAGCATACCCAGAATTCAGCAAAACATAAAGATTATTCCTGAGAATCCTACTGATGAGATAGAACTAAAAATTGAAGAAATACCACCTCTCAATGTCTTCTACAGTCCAAAGCACAGGGCTGTAGTTAAAAGATAGAGGAAGAAGAGGAAAATTGATCAAAGTCCCCTTTTAAGTCCTCAAGTTGAAATGATGAACGTGGTATGAAAAGCAGAAGTTAATCCCTCCGAAGATTTAACAAATCTATCTCAATATTCAGGAGCTTACACATCGACGATAATGGATAAAGCCTCAGAGGTTAGCCATATGATGAGAGAAAAGAATCAGACAATTACCTAGATTGAGGCACAATCAGCGGAGAAACAACAAAAGATAAATCAGCTTGAACAACAGTTAATAGAGCACGGGCAGCAAAACGAGCGATTAAAAGAGTAGCTGAAATTGGAAAAATAGAGAATTTATGAGAAGACTCTCCATAAACAATATGAGTTGTCTCAGGAGTTGAGCAGGCTGCAGATGTTAAGTGAGCAGGAGAAGAAAGCAAAAGAAGATCAAATTGTGCAAATGAAAGAGCAAATAGAGAGATATAAGAGCTATCCATAGGTAAGCGAATTCATAACAGAAGCCTTGGAAATAACCAAAGCTTTGTCCCAACAGTTGGATGTTCTTTGTCACAATATATCATTGGCCAACCCCTTATATGATATCTCTACAACAATGATTGAGAGGGCAGTAGATGCCAGACTTGAATTATATAAAGCAGATGAAAGGTTAACCAACTTTTTGTCCTGGCAAGATTATAAAGAAGGAATGGGTGCCAACCGGCCCAGAATATAAGAATCACATAAGGAAATCTTGTTTTCAAAATGGGAGTCCCAATTAATGAAAGTTGACAGAGAAACCTCTAGATGCGGAACTGCAATGAATGGGCTGATTGAATTGATAAATAACAATTTGCATATGTCTAATTTGATCACTGATTTCTCTCATGGTAAACTCCCAAAAGCAAAATTGTTGGAACAACGTTGGAAACAGAAGCTGGCACACAGGGAAAAACTGATTGGAGGAATCCAAAGCTTGACATGGGAAACATTCTAGTTTTTCCTTGTTAATACACATAGCCAGCAAATTTCTATGAAATGTCTTTCAAATGCAATCAACTACATGATCTCCGAACTCTCCGATGCCACCTATATAGCTCAGCTACACTCCAGGATGAGTCAGCTTCTAGAAATCCAGCCTATGCTCACAATCTATTAGTTGCAATCACAGGAAAAGAATTCGATACAATGAATTCATTCAACCGCCACGACACTTCTATTTTCATGATAAATCCCATATTTATATGTCTATAGTTAAAACAACACATAGCGATTTTTATTGATAGTTTGTTGTTATTTTTAATATTTAAAGACCCTTTCATGTATTTAGAGAGGGTCCGTAATTTGTATTAAAACTTGACTTGGGAGTTGCACTATTGCACTTCTAATATTTTTTATCAAAAGTTGGACCAAAGTTCTGCATTTTTGTCAAAGAAGCTTTTATAAGATTTGCACTTTTGCATCTTCTGAAGGTGTTCCTAAATAGGAAAGTAGAATCTGAATGTTGTTTATATCAGGAGAATCCAAATGCATATGATACTATTATATCTATTTTTGTCTTATTTCTCTATGTGAATGACCATTTATCAACATTACTATTATATATGTGTGTGTGTGTGTGTGTGTGTGGGTGTGGGTGTGTGTGTTTTTCAAGCAATTATTTAACTTGTCACTTCTGAATGTTTTAGAATTGTGATCTTTTGAATATATATGTCAGTGATATATATTATGATCAATGTGATAATGTTTTTATTATTATTTTGTTTAACTACTTAAATACAGTAATCATCATATGAATCCATATTTCTATTTGATGAATAAGTCATCTTTATGGTTATTTGTTTGATAGAAACAATCAAAAATCGTGTTGTTAAAATGATACCCAGGTTAGATTAGTTATCTTTGTATATTTTTTCATTCTAGAATAAAACACTTATCACTTTCATTATACACTACAAACCAATCACCCATCAACTCATATATCACTGGGAAACTGGTCCCATTACATCCAGTCGGAGCCACCACACCAAACGGAAAAGGAGCTACACTAAGGTCCGAACCAGGTGGTTTTCCCCGATGTTGATGCAATGATTTTAGAGGCATCGACATTTTTGGTGCTAGAAGGAGGGCATTAACTGTGAATGGGGAGCAAATCCAAATCCATAGCCCATTCTGAGAGTAAATCTCCCTCACCATCTCCTCCAACTTCTCCCTTGCATTCTAAATCTCCAATTTTCAAGAAAGAAGTTGAAAAGACAATAACCACTACTGAAAACTTGAACATATCAGACAAATCCACTCTTGAACCCCCTAAAGTCCAGTCTTTAATTCATAAACTTCAAGGGTTTTCAATATCTCAAGAAAAGTCTGAATTATCTCAAGGCAGTGTGACTTTGCAAAACATTCCTTCTCATCCTCTTACAAGATTATAGAGTGAAAAGCTTGGTATTGAACTAATAGAATTTCCTCTACCTAAAAGGAAAAGAGCTAGGAAGACACCTCAAAATTCTGACAGTGAGACTCTTTCATCATCAACCATCCACTCCCCAACTTCATATCATTGTCCAATAGAGTATAGGTACTCCAACATCCTCTTCTCAACCACTTGTAACTACATCCTCACTTTCTTCTACGGTTAGTGAAACAATGGCACACAATCCACCACAACCAAGGCCATGGACAAATACAGGGGCAGTCGCAATGCCTATGCCCTTGAGTCAATTACCGGCTCACCCTGAAAATTGGTTGCCAAAGTTTAATCCAGAGATCGGCATACTGATAGACGAACACATAAAGAACTCTATGTTGTCAATAAACTTAAATGGAGTGATTGAAGAAGATGTTGTTGTGAGGCTTTTCCCATACACCTTACAAGGAGAAGCTGGATCATGGTATTTTTCATTACCAGCAGGATCCATTACTAGTTGGAATGCTTTCCGAGAGCAGTTTTTGACTAAGTTTGGAGATGGTAGGTCCACAACAACATTAATCAATGATCTCTCCAATTTTAAAACTGAACTGAAAGAACCTATTAAAGATTTCAACTCGTGATTTAATAAGCTCTTAAATAAAACTCCTGCTACGTCTAAGCCTAGTGAAGAGGTTTGAAGCAAATGGTACATTTATACCTTACCTTCGAATATAGCAATCTTTGTTGACAGAGCTGGAAAGCCCAACCTAGTAGAGAATATGAAAGAAGTGATCACCGTTGAGAAACATATTATCGCTTTAGAAAAGAAAACTGCTCTTGAGGAGACAAAGTCCAAAAATGTTAATTTTAAAGATGATTCGAAGAAGAAAGTGGCTAAAGACCCATATGATATGGAGGATTTGAAAAAGGTTTTAAAGACTATGTCTAATGAAATGGTAGAGATCAAGAAACAGGTAGTTGAAACCTCCACTAAAAGGCCATTTAGAAACTTCAAAAGAGCTTAATCAAAACCACCTAATGCCATATCTAATGTAGAATTAGATCTAGATAATGATGAGGATGAAGACATGGTCTTGTCATCCGAGGAAGCAGAAGAAGATGAGGTAGTTGAATGTCACAGTATGTGGGACTTCATTTTTCCCAATTCTGACACCGAAAGCGAACAAGAAGCTCTCCCAATAAGTACCAGAAGTAAAGTCGTTGTAGAGCCTGTTCAACCAACTCAAAAGAAGAAAAATGCAAGCCCTACAACCAAAGATAAAGCTCTGATGAAGAAATCTACAGTCTTTCCTACTCAAAATCAGTCATCATCTTCCAATCTGCCCTCATCATCCAAGACATTGGTAGTCTCTGACTCTATGGATTACAACATTATAGAAGACATGAAGAAAACTAGAGCAAATGTCTCTTTGTTTGAGCTTAGCAAGCTCAAAAATCAACAGAAAAAAATTGTTTCTCAAAGAGTTAAATGCAGTACCTTCTTCTCCTCTTCCAAATGTTGTACTCTCCAAGGTAGCTAAAGGAACAGGTAAGCCGCCATCAAATAGAGTGGGTGCTACTGATGTTGTTTTGATCGGAGATAGATCTAATTCTCATACTCCTCCTTTTCTCTTTACCTATGAAATCTACAATAGAAATCTGCACAATTGCTTAATAGATTCAAGGGCTTCGTCAAATATAATGCCAACCTTGGTTTGCTCAAAATTGAACATTGAGCCCCAAAAATCTGCAGTGCACATTGTTTATTTGGATCAAACTAAGCTTCAAGTATTAGGAGAGATTAATTCAGTCACCATTAGGTTATCAATTGATCCTAGAGTAGTTCAGAGAATTGATATATTGATTGCTGACATCCCTGAGTTTTATGGGTTAATTTTAAGCAAGGATTGGTCTGTGAAACTCCATGGTTACATTTCTACTGATTGGTCTCATATGTGGCTTCCCTATAAAGGGAAACCAAATCAAATTAAGATCGATCCGGAGAAGCACATGACCCATACTGTAACAGAGTTTGAGTAGGAAAATCAACCCATAGCTTTCAATAATAACATTCTCGGAGATTACTCAACTGAATCATTCTTTGGTAATTTTAATGCTCAATCATCACCTTTTTCAGTTAATAGCTTCACATCATAGATAGGAAAATTTTCTCATACAGATACATCTAGGTGTGTTACTATTGCTGAAGAAATTGTAAATAAAATTGTATATAAGCCTATATTTTGGTTTTTATACTTTGAAGGGTCAAAACCTAATGATGATGCAGAAGCAGGATGTATTTTAGTTAGTCATGAGGGGGAAAAAACTATGCTCTCATGCAAACTAGAACTTGAGTGTACAAATAATACTACTGAATATGAGGCATTGGTTCAAGGGCTTTACAAAGAAATAAGCCTGAAAGTTCAATATCTAAAAGTTTTTGGTGATTCTGAGATTGTCATCAAATAGGTAAGAAATACTATCCATTTCCTTTCAAGACACCTCAAGGATTATCAATCCTTGGTTCAAGACCTCATATCTCATTTTCTAGCATTTAATAGTTCTCCCATTTCTAGATCTCAGAATGCAGCAACCGATTTATTAGCCAATGTTGCTTCTAAGCTCCTTCCATTGGAGGATTACAACCCTAATAGGTTTTCAGTCTAATTGGATTTTAGACCATCTGTTCCAGACAATGTCACCAATTGGAGGGTATTTAATCATGACGAAGACATTTTGAATTTCTTAACTTCTGATAAATCCTATGATGACCAGATTATTGATGAGAATGATCATGATATTCAATAAAACAAAGACCAGAGGAGAACTCCATACCTAAATCCATAGTCAAACTTGAAGATCTTTATGATATCAAGGATAGGTTTAAACAAGTTACTAATTCAAAACTACAAAGTTCTACTTTGAGGTTTGAATTAATAAATCTTGGCAATGAGGTAAAACCACAAAATATTAATCTGGGACTAGGGCTTACTCTAGAAGAAAGATTTGCCTTTATTAGATTGTTGAATAAATATAGAAATGTTTTCACTTGGAATTATGACGATATAAAAATGTATGATACTTATATCGTACAGCACACAATTCCAATGATTTCTAAGGAGAAACATGTGCAGTAAGAATTGTGGAAAATACATCTGAATCTAGGGAGTCAAATCAAAGTAGAGTTGAATAAACTCTTGAAAGCTAAGATACTTTTCCCAATTAGACATTCGAAATGGGTTTCTAACTTAGTACCTGTTAGAAAGAAAAACGATGATATTAGGATTTGCATTGAACTCAGAAATCTTAATAAGGCAAGCCAAAAGGATAATTTCCCACTACCAACAATGGAACAGACTCTTCATTTAGTTGCTGGTTCTAAATTAATGTCCTTCCTGGATGGTTTTTCTAGATATAACCAAATATTGGTGCACCCAGATGATAGACTAAAGACCACCTTCAGAACCAAATGGGGAACATATGCCTACCGGAAAATGCCTTCCGAATTAATTAATGTTGGAGCTACCTTACAAACAGCAATGGATATATCATTCAAGGGTTTGATTAATAAGTTAGTTGTTTTCTATTTAGATGACATAACTGTCTTCCCAAAGAAAAGAGCGAATCATTTACATGATTTGAAACAAATCTTTGAACGCTGTAAAAGGTATGGGATTTCATTAAATCCCAAGAAATCATCCTTCACTCTTGATCAAGGGAAACTCTTGGGGTTTATTGTGTCTAAATATGGCATTTATATCGATCTAGAAAAAATCAAGGATATTTCTGATATTCCTCTTTCATACAATTCTTTAGAAAAGGAAAAAAATGTCTCTTTTGGAAATGACACACCTGTTGTCATTACAAGTAAAGGTTCTGTTTATCTAAAAGAAAAGGTTAATGCTGGAAATGTTATGTTTGTTGATGGTTTAAAGTATAACTTATTGAGTGTTAGTCAAATGTGTGATCAAGGAGATGAAGTTGTGTTTCGATCAAAAGAATGTGTGGTTCATGAGCTTGACACAGGAAAGACTATAATCAAAGGTACAAGAACTCCAAGCAATCTATATATACTAAAAGGAGTTCAAGAACAATGTTATCTAAGAAAAACAAAAGAGAACTAGTTATGGCACAGAAGATTGGTGCATCTAAGGTTTTCTCAAATAAGAAAATCATGCAAACTCAAGATTTTTTGTGATCTTCTAGATATCATCATCCCATAAAATACCATCTACAAACCATGTCAATTCAGTAAGAAAACCATATTTTAATTCAATGCAAAGGAAGCATAAGCAAGTAAGCCTCTTGAACTCATTCATACTAATTTGTATGGACCAACAAGGAAAAATTCACCTCGTGGAGAAGAATACTACATTTTATTCTTTGATGATTTTTCTAGAATGTGCTAGATTGGTTTACTAAAACATAAAGATGAAGCATTTGAAAATTTTAAAGTCTTCAAATATTTAGTCGAAAATGAATTAAATATAAAAATCAAATGTCTCATGTCTAATCGGGGAGGATAATTCATATCAGATGAACTTTTTGAATATTGTGAACAACATGGAATAAATAGATAGTTCTCTGTTGCTAGAACTCCTCAACAAAATGGCATGGTGGAAACAATGAATAGAACAGTTCAATAATTGGATCGAGCTACGCTTGATGAGTTTGGAACTCCTGACACCTTCTTGAGTGAAGCTTCATATATTGCAGTAAATATTCTCAACAAAGTTCATGTACGTGTAAATAGTGATCAAACTCCATATGAACTTTGGTATGGTAACCCTCCTACTATAAAACACTTCAGAGTTTTTGGAAGCAAATTTTTCATCAAAAAGACTGATGAAAAACTTGGTAAGTTTGAACCTAGAGCAGATGAAGGAATATTTCTTGGTTATTCATCTAGAAGTAAAGGATAAAAATGTTATAATAAGAGACTTCGAAAAATTGTTGAATTCATGGATGTTGTAATCGATGAAGCATGTAGAAATTTGAAACAGGTGACATCAACAAAATAAGATGATGATGAAGATGGTAAATTATTTCCTGTATCAAATCAAAAGGATATAGAGGAAGAAACCAATGAATCATCAGAAGAAGAAACATCTGACAGGGAAAAGGCTCCATCCAGGTATGTTCAAAAGAATCATCCAGAATCTCAAATTCTACGAGAGAAAGGGTTTGGAGTACAAACAAGAAGAACTCTTGTAGGATCTTCTATTTATCTAGCCTTATTATACTCCATAGTACCACAAAATCTAAATGAAGCTAGCAAATATGAATGTTGGGTTAAGGCCATGGATGAAGAACTTGACCAAATTGAAAAGAATGATACTTAGGAATTAGTTCCTAGAACTCATGATAAAAATGTTATAAGAACAAAATGGATATTCAAGAATAAGTTGAATGAAAATGGAGAGCTTATTAGGAATAAAGAAAGGATTTTTTGTAAAGGGTATGCTCAACAAGAAGGTATAGACTTTGAAGAGACTTTTGCACCAGTCACTAGACTTGAAGCCATGAGAATGTTTATTTCTCTTTCAAGTTTTCGAAAATTCAAAGTTTATCAAATGGATGTAAAATCTGCATTTCTTAATGGAGATTTAGAAGAAGAAGTATACATTGAACAACGAGAAGGATTCATTCTGGGAAATTATGCAAAGTTTGTATGAAAACTCAAAAAGGATTTATATGGACTGAAAGAATCTCTGAGGGCATGATATTATTGTCTTGACAAATATCTTCAACAACAAGGTTTCAAAAAAGGATCTGCAAACAACAACTTATATACAAGAATTGAGAATGATAAACTATTAATCATTGTTGTTTATGTTGATGATATCATCATTGGCAGAAACGAAGAATCTATGAGTCAAAACTTTGCTTCTTATATGCAGCAAGAATTTGAAATGTCTTTACTTGGAGAACTAACTTATTTTTTTGGTCTACAAGTGCAAGAAACAAAAGATAGCATCTTTCTTTCACAAACTAAATATCTCAAGTAGAGTTTGAAGAAGTACAAAATGGAAGATTCCAAACCAGTATGTACTCCAATGGTAACAGGATGTAGTCTCAATTCTAATGATGAATCTCCTACAGTGAATCAACTAGCGTACATATCTATGATTGGAATTCCACTTTACCTAACAGGTACCAAACCAGATATCATGCATGCGGTAGGAATTGTTGGAATATTCCAAGTCAATCCAAAGGAATCACAACTTCAGGTAGTAAAAATAATATTCAAATATCTCCAAGGAACTCAAGACTTCGTTCTATGGTATCTTACAGATACAGATCTCACTCTTCATGCATATACAGATGCAAATTGGGCTAGAAATGTTGATGAGTGAAAAATAACTAGTGGATGTGCATTCTATATGGGATCTTGATTAGTATTTTTGTTCAACAAGAAACAAAATTCGATTTCCTTATCTACAGTTGAAGTAGAATATGTGGTTTCTACATCTTTCTTCACACAACTACTCTGGATGACAAAAACATTACAAGATATTCAAATCACATGTTCTCCACCCATCTCCATTGTATATGATAGTAAAAGTGGTATTAGTATTTCAAAAAATCCAGACATGCACTCCAAGACCAAGAACTTACACACTAAGTACCAATTTCTATGAGAACAAGTGCTTGAAAAAAAGGTTAAATTGGAGTATGTTCCCCCTAAAGAGAAGGTTGTTGATATATTTACCAAACCTCTTCCCAGAGAAACATTTGAATATCTTAGACAAAAGCTGGGAGTTGTTTCTACCTCATCTTGATGTTAAAACCAGTTTTAAGAGGAATGTTTCCTCTACGTGGATTTCATGAAGCAGAGCCATGTATATACATGTGTTTCTGTGTTGGCAATAGCGTATGTGTTTTTCTGATAGAAAAACAGTGGGTCAACTCAAAATTAGTCTCTGACATACCTATCTAGTCTGATGTTCATGGATACAGTCTGTTGATATTCTTTTCTCATTGATGCTTATTTAATTGATGAAGATTCCTTGATGAATGAATTGTTGACAATTCACAGGTAGCACAAGTTTAGGGGGAGCTTTACCCTTCAAAACTTTATGAATTGTTGGCATCATTGTTGTTTAATTCATATATGGTCTCAGTTATTAATATCATTTGTTGTAAAGGTCATGTAAATACCTATGGTGTAATAATATGTCTTTTTTTTGTCATAGCCTATTATGAATGAGTCCTTTTGGACATATGATGTAACTTGTACCCCCACTATGCATGGGAAGGATGATGTAATAATTGCAATTTTCATTCATGTATGACCATTTGGTATATGCCCACTTGGTTGGGTGATTGATGTATGTATGAGTCATTGGTGATAGGAAGGTCTTACTCACATAGTTGAGTTATAGAGTCATGTTATTCTTTTAAAAATTATTTTTGCAGACTTTTCATGTGCTCAGGGGGAGCATGGACAATATAGTGCATCTCAGCATGTACTAAGTGGGAGAATATCTTGGTCCATCCTTTTCCCTTGATGTCAAATGGGGAGAGTATCTTGGTGTTGCTTGATATATCTAACAAGTTCTACAACTTGAAGTGATCAACATCAATATTCTTGCCATCAAGTCCAAAGGGGGAGATTTTTGGCATTATGATACATGTGTTGTCCTTGATGGCAACCCACATACAGGTCAGTTCAGAATTGATAAAGGGAAACTCACATTGTAACAATTCTATTCAGAGGTAAGATAGTAATGGTACAAAAGAACAAGACGATGGGTCAAAGAATTACAGATCATAATCAATAAATTAAGGGAAGAGTATGGTTTAAGTTGTATACATTGTTGACCCTAGTCCAAGTAGCGTATACATGTGGGTACACAACATAAAAGAAGTGTATATGTATGCATGCAGTTTCAGAGAAGGAAAAGAGCATATGGGATGGAAAATTAAGGTTAAAGAATACCAAGTGTCCATACCATGGTATTAGCCCACAATATTGAGCGGAATAACAATTACTTGATCCCATCTAAGAATACCATAGGTTCTAAGTGTGGTTTTTGTGCATGGTATTGACAAAGGATCTAGTATATAAGGAGGAGAAGATCAAAGGGCTATGTGTGCAAGTGAAAGGGCTTTTCATGAATACTTCTATCTTAAGTATATTTTGTGTTGTAAGGGCTATGGATATTATATACATGTGAAATATCTTGTGCACCCTTGGATACAATGTTCGATCAGGATCATGAAACCTGAAATGAGTTATCATTGTATGATCTGATAATGGATAGTCTAGATCTGATTGCTAACTCATGTTTTATCCTTTATATATGATATGTGTATATCTAGAGTCTAGAATAGTTGTAAAGTTATAAGTTATTATTTGCATATGTATACATTGGTTCACCTTTGTGAAGATGCGTATACACGCTAGTTCGACACTTCCAAGTAGTAAATGCAGAAGAAAATATTGTTGTTTAAAGATGATTGATCTATCTTATCAGTGTTGTTATTTTATTACTATTTGACAATGATGTCTTCATTAGATCTAAAAGTAAAATTGATTATATAAGGATATTGAGCCTAGTTGATTAATTGATTGAGAAAGAAGGGTGATCTTTGCTACTATCAGTTTAGAACTCTGTTATATGACAGTAGATATTAATAATGTCTCTAGTTAGTACAATTTTAGTTCAGAAGTTTGATGATTCAATATCTTTAGAGGTATACGTAGGTTGGGTTACGGAAAGTAGCGCATACATGCAGGTTGGCTTCATTGACATAACGTAGGTTGCAATTGGTTCTGGTTGTTGATGTAGTGTTTTGGGTTCAGATCCTTGTTCTGGTGATAGTGCTCTGACTATTTAGATTGAATGATTATTGATAGATGCAGTTATATTTGATGGTTGTATTGCAGTGGTGATTGATTTTGAGCTTCAATGTTACTAATGGGTCTAGTGTGAAAATTTGATGAAATGTGGCCTACATATTGTGTTCTTGTATACCAGGAGTATCCAGTATGAAAATTTATGAAACTTGGTCCTTGGAGGAAGAGTGAAGGTAGTAGCCTTCTATAGGCCAATGCCTACATACTGGTAAACATATCGTCTAATACAAGAGCTAGGGGGTTGGAGCTCCCTTCCAGTAGAAGTTGGAAAATGAATGAAGGTTGTAGCTTTTAGCAAGTAGATGCATGCGTAATAGAAAAATGATGAACCAGTACAAAACTTGTAAACACTTTTTATAATAAGAAGATTGAAGACTGAGATGACAACAATGGTCATTTTTTTCCCACATTGGGTTTCCACCTGAAAAATTCTAGTGTTCATGTGTTTTTATTTATTTTGTTCTTACTACATTTGTTTACTACTTAGTAAATGCATCACACTCTAATTTAAGACAATGAATTAGTTGTTTATCAAAGTTAATTATCTATACGTTATTTTCATTCTTTTTAAGTGTGGACATACGTTGGTTGGTTTCTATAGAATAGCATATACAATTTGAAAATGAAAATCATTATTGTGAAAGTTTAAATACTTATTCAACCCCCCCCCCCCATTATTTTTTCCCAAAAATTGGTATCATAGCTAGTCCTTCAGAAGAAGCTTGATCGCTTGAAGGAAGATCTCTCAAGATGAGAAATCATGAAGGAATGGGATCTATCAGACCACCAATCTTCAATAGAAATAACTTAACATATTGGAAGACAAGAACTAGAGCCTATCTTTAGTCACTTGGAGCTAATGTTTGGGAAATTGTGGAAGGAGGATAGCAATATCCAGCAGCAGTCCCCATAGATTCAGTAGAAAAGAAAGCATATGAAACCAATTCCAAAGTTGTCAATGCATTATTGGGAAGTCTATCAAAATCAAAATTTGTGAAATTCATGCAGCTCAACACAACCAAAGAAATATGGGAAAAAATAATTCAGAGCTACGAAGGAGACTCCCAGGTAAAACATGCTAAGCTCCAAACTCTCATAATTCAATATGAAACTCTCAAGTTGCATAGTGATGAAAGTATTGTTATTTACTTTTTACAAGTAGATGAGATTGTAAATCATATGAATAATATGGGTGAAGAAATAAAGGAGGTTGCTATAGTAGAGAAAATTTAAGATCTCTATCTTCTAAATTTGAGTCAAAATTATCTGCCGTTGAAGAGAAGCAAGATCTACAATTTGTTACTTTTTTTCAATTTCATGGAATTTTCATTGCCTTTGAAATGAGGAAAGGAGGTCCATCAGAAATAGAAGATGCTTTCAAAGCCTCTACAAAGGGAAAATAAAAGGAAGATCTCAAGGAATCAGGATATATATCAAAAGAAGACAAGGTAAATTTTGTGAAGAAACTTCAGCTGGGTACCAGAAGATTCAAAGGTAAGATTCCCTTCAATTTTTTTGCTCGTGGTAGATTTGGTCATTATGCTGGAAAACGACCTCATAACAATAACCATGAAAAAGAAAGGATTCTGCAAACGGTAATAGGAAACAATTTTTTAATAGAAGAAGTTATTACACTCATGAAGATAGTGATGGCCTGTCTAATAGTGATTTTGGTGAATCTGAACAAGATATTAAACTACTCATGGCTTATGAAAATGATGAGTTTATGGATGCCTTCGAAGAAAAATATTTTCTTGAAGAAATCAATCAACTTAAAATATATTTGGAAGAAAAGAATGGGGTCATAGAAACTTTGACACAACAACTCATTGAAAGGGAAAAGCACAATGAAAAATTAGAATGTGAAGTAGAGGGTCTAAGAAAAGAACTTGAGAAGACAAAATATCTAAATCTTAGATTTGCTAAAGAATCAAAGACCTCCTCTTATAAAGATTGGTCTTGGATACACTAGAGAAACATCCCAACCCAAAAAGCCTTCAGCCATCACAAGAAGCTATCTTGACGTAACAACAACTAGTGAACAATGTGTCAATCCTAAGAAAAATCTTAAAGGTACTTCCCAAGTAAATCATGCTCATTTAACTCCAAAGGTGGACATCAATAGAAGCACCAACCAAAAGGTGAATAATACCAAAAGATTTTATGATCACATAAACTTCTTCTTTAATGGAAAATGTTTTTCATGCCAGAACTTTGGTCATAAGGCTTCTCAATGTGTTTCTTACAAAAATATCATGACTAGAGAAGCAAGAAAACATAGGACTGTAACTGGAATCAAGAAGAGATCTTATATTAAATTTTCTCCTGTTGAAGATAAAATTGAATGATTATTTTGCAATAACTTTGGTCATGAAGAATCTGAATACAGGGGAAAATTTCGGCCAACATATTAAAAGGAGAAAACATCATCCAACTCCAAAGTATGGAAAAAGAAGGAACTACAGTTAGAAAGATGTGGCATAGCTCTGTTTGCATAAGGACAATAAAATCAGTGGTACATTGATAGCGGATGCTAACAACATATGATAGGTGATAAAGATAAACTCATTTCATACAATGATTTAGAAAAGGAAAAGAATGTCTCTTTTGGAAATGACACACCTGTTGTCATTAAGGGTAAAGGTTTTGTTTATCTAAAAGAAAAGGTTAAAGCTAGAAATGTTATGTATGTTGATGGTTTAAAGCATAACTTATTGAGTGTTAGTCAAATGTGTGATCAAGGAAATTAAGTTGTGTTTCGATCAAAAGAATGTGTGGTTCATGAGCTTGACACAACAAATACCATAATCAAAGGTACAAGAAATCCAAGCAATCTATATATACTAAAAGGAGGTCAAGAACAATGTTATCTAAGAAAAACTGAAGAGAACTGGTTATGGCACAGAAGATTGGGGCATCTAAGCTTTTCTCAAATAAGAAAATCATGTAGGCTCAAGGTTGTTCATGATCTTCCAAATATCATCATCCCAAAAAATAACATCTACAAGCCATGTCAATTCGGTAAGCAAACAAAATTTCAATTCAATGCAAAGGAAGGAACAGGAAGTAAGCCTTTTGAATTCATTCATAATGATTTGTGTAGACCAACAAGGAAAAAATCACCTCACGAAGAATAATACTACATTTTATTCATTGATGATTTTTCTAGAATGTGCTGGATTGGTTTACTAAAACATAAAGATGAAGCATTTGAAAAGTTTAAAGTCTTCAAAGCTTTAGTTGAAAATGAATTAGATCTAAAAATCAAATGTCTCAGATATGATCGTGGAGGAGAATTCACGTCAGATAAAATTTTTGAACAACATTGAATATAGAGACAGTTTTATTTTGCTATAACTCCTCAACAAAATGGCCTGGTGGAAAGAATGAATGAAATAGTTCAACAAATGGCTCGAGTTATGCTTGATGATTCTAGAACTCCTGACACCTTCTTGGGTGAAGTTGCACATAGTGCAGTAAATATTCTCAACAAAGCTCATGTACGTGTAAATGGTGATCAAACTCCATATGAACTTTGGTATGGTAAGCCTCCTACTATAAAACACTTCAGAGTTTTTGGAAGCAAATGTTTCATCAAAAAGACTGATGAAAAACTTGGTAAGTTTGAACTCAAAGCAGAAGAAGGAACATTTCTTGGTTATTCATCTAGAAGTAAAGGATAGAAACATTATAATAAGAGACTTCGAAAAATTGTTGAATGCATTGATGTTGTAATCGATGAAGCATGCAGAAATCTGAAACAGGTGACATCAGCAAAAGAAGATGATGATGAAGACGGTGAATGCTTTCCCGTATCAAATCAAAATGATATAGATGAAGTAACCAATGAAGCATCAAAAGAAGAAACATCTGACAGGGAAAAGGCTCCATCCAAGTATGTTCAAAAGAATCATCCAAAATCTCAAGTTCTAGAAGAAAAAGAGTCTGGAGTACAAATAAGAAGAATTATTGTAGGATATTCTAGTTATCTAGCCTTATTATCTTCCATAGAAGCATAAAATGTTAATGAAGCTAGCAAAGATGAATGTTGGGTTAAGGCCATGGATGAAGAACTTGACCAAACTGAAAAGAATGATACTTGGGAATTAGTTCCTAGACCTCATGATAAAAATGTTATATGAACAAAATGGATATTCAAGAATAAGTTGAATGAAAATGGATAGGTTATTAGGAATAAATAAAGGCTTGTTTGTAAATGGTATGCTCGAGGGGAAGGTATAGACTATAAAGAAACTTTTTCACCTATTTCTAGACTTGAAGCCATAACAATGCTTCTTTCTCTTTCAAGTTTTTGAAAATTCAAAGTTTATCAAATGGATGTAAAATATGCATTTCTTAAAGGAGATTTAGAAGAAGATGTGTTGAACAACCAGAAGAATTTATTCTAGGAAATGATGCAAATCTTGTATGCAAACTCAAAAATGCTTTGTATGGACTTAAAAAATCTCTGAGGGCATGGCATTATCTCTTGAAAAATATATTCAACAAGAAGATTTCACAAAAGGAATTGCAGACGACAACTTATATACAAAATTGAGAATGATAAATTGTTACTTATTGTTGTTTATTTTGATGATATCATCTTTGGCAATAATGAAGAATATATGAATAAAACGTTTCTTCTATTATGCAACAAGAATTTGAAATGTCTTTACTTGGAGAAATAACTTATTTTCTTGGTCTACAAGTGCAACAAACAAAAGATGGCATCTTTCTTTCACATACTAAATATCTCAAGCAGATTCTGAAGAAATACGGAATGGAATATTCCAAACTAGTATGAACTCCAATGGTAATAGGATGTAGTATAGGTTCTAATAATGAATCTCCTATAGTGAATCAACCAGTGCAGAGATATATGATTGGAAGTCTACTTTATCGAACATCTGCTATACCAGATATCATGCATGCAATCGGAATTGTTGGACGATTCCAAGCTAATCCAAAGGAATCACATCTTCAGGAAGTAAAAATAATATTCAAATATCTCCAGGGAACTCAAGACTTCGGTCTATGGTATCCTCCAAATAAGGATCTCACTCTTCATGCATATACAAATGCGGATTGGGTTAGAAATTTTGACGACTGAAAAAACACTAGTGGAGATGCATTTTATATGGGATCACAATTAGTATCTTTGTTCAACAAGAAAAAAAATTTGATTGTCTTATCTATAACTAAAGCAGAATATGTGGTTGTTGCATCTTGCTGCACACAACTACTTTGGATGATTCAAACATTACAAGATATTCAAATCACATGTTCTCCACTCTTCTCCATTCTATGTGATAATACAAGTGCTATTATTATTTCTAAAAATCCAATCATGCACTCCAAGACCAAGCAAATACCCATTAAGTACCACTTTCTACAAGAACAAGTGCTTGAACAAAAGGTTAAATTAGAGTATGTTCCCTCCAAGGAGCAGGTTGTTGATATATTTACCAAACCTCTTCCCAAAGAAGAATTTGAATATCTCAGACAAAAGTTGGGAGTTGTTTCTACCTCATCCTGTTGTTAAAACCAAGTTTTATAGGAATTTTTCCTATACGCATATTTCATGAAGCAGAGTCGCGTATCTACGCAATTTTATGTGCCGGCAGTAGCGTATATGTTTTTCTGATAGAAAAACAATGGGTCAAACTCAAAATCAGTTTTTGACATACCTTTCCAATCTGATGTTGATGGATTCATTCAATTGATATGCTTTTCTCATTGATGTTTATTTGATTAATGAATATGCCTTGATGAATGAATTGTTGATAGGTAGCACAGGTTTAGGGGGAGCTTTAGCCTTCAAAACATTATGCATTGTTGGCATCATGGTTGTTGAATTCAACTAAGGTCTCAGTTATTAATATCATTTGTTGTAAAGGACATATAAAGACTTATGGTGTAATAATATGTCTCTTTCTGTCATAGTCTATTATGAATGGGTGCTTTTGGACATATGATGTAATTTGTACTCCCTCTATGCATGGGAAGGATGATGTAATAATTGCAGTTTTCAGTCATGTATGAACATTTGGTATATCCCCACTTGGTTGGGTGATTAATGTATGTATGAGTCATTAGAGATAGGAAGGTCCTACTCATGTAGTTGAGTTATAGAGTCATGTTCTTCTTTTAAAAAATATTTTTGCAGACTCTGCATGTGCTCAGGGGGAGAATGGAGAGTATAGTGCATCTTAGCATGTACTAAGGGGGACAATAAAATGGTCCACCCTTTGCGCTTTATGTCAAAGGGGGAGGGTATCTTGGTGTCTCTTGATATATCTAACAGGTTCTATAGCTTGAAGTGATCAACACCAATATGGTTTCCATCAAGTCCAAAGGGGGAGATTGTTGGCATTATGATAGATGTGTTATTCTTGATGGAAACCCACATACACATCGGTTCAAAATTGATAAAGGGAAACTCACATTGTAACAGGTCTATTCAGAGGTATCAGGGTAATGGACAAAATATAAGGATGATGGGTCAAAGGATTATTGATCAGAATCAAGAAATTAAGGAAAGAGAATGGTTTAAGCTGTATACATTGTTTACCCTAGACCAAGTAGCATATACATGTGGGTACACAACATCAAAGATGCATATACATATGCACGCAGTTTCACAGAAGGAAAAGCACATATGGGATGGAAAATTAAGGTTAAAGAATACCAAGGGTCTATACCATGGTATTAGCCCACAATATTGAGCGGAATAACAGTTACTTTATCCTGTCTAAGAATACCATGGGTTCTAAGTGTGGTTTTGGTACATGGTATTGACAAGGCTCTAGTATATAAGGAGGAGAAGATCAAAGGGCTGTGTGTGCAAGTGAAATGTTTTTTCATGAATACTTCTATATGAAGTCTATTTTGTGTTGTAAATGCTATGGTTATGATATACATCTAAAATATCTTGCGCACCCTTGGATACAATGTTGGTTCAGGATCATGGGACCTAAAATGACTTATCATTTTATGATCTGATAATGGATAGTGTAGATCTGATTGCTAACTCATATTTTATACTTTATATATGATTTGGGTATATCTGAAGTCTAGAATAGCTATGAAGTTATAAGTTATTATTTGAATCTCTATATGCTAGTTTGCCTTGTTGAAGGCGCATATACATGAGAGTTCGACACTTCCATGTAGTGTATGTAGAAGAAATTCTTGTTGTTGAGAGATGACTGATCTATCTGATCAGTGTTGTTGTTTTACTATTATTTTCAACGATGTCTTCATTAGATCTGAAAGTAAAACTGATTGTATAAGGAGATTGAGTCTAGTTGGTTGATTGATTGAGTAAGAAGGGTGATATTTGTTGCTATCTGTTTAGAACTCTATAATATGATAGTAGATCTTCAGAATGTCTCTGGTTAGTATAGTTTTTGGTTCAGAAGTTTGATGATTCAGTCTCTTTAGAGGTATACATAGGTTAGGTTACAGAAATTAGCATATACATGTTGGTTGGATTCATTGAAGTAGTGTATACATTCTAACATATAATTTTTGAGGTTGCAATTGGTTTTAGTTGTTGATGCAATGTTCTAGGTTTAGCTCTATGTTCTAGTTCCAGTGATCTGACTATTCAGATTAACCAATTGTTCATAGATATAGTTGTATTTGATGGTTGTATTGCAGTCGTGATTGATTTTGAGCTTCAATGTTACTAATGGGTACAGTATGAAAATTTGATGAAACGTGGCCTACATATTGTGTTGTTGTGTACCAGGAGTATCCAGTCTGAAAAATTTATCAAACATGGTCCCTGGAGGAAGAGTGAAGGTAGTAGCCTTCTCTAGGCCATCGCCTATGTATTGGAAAACATAATAGCATATACAATAGCTAGGGGATTGGAGCTCCCTTCCAGTATAAGCTTCCAAACAAGTGAAGGTTGTGGCCTTCAGCAAGTATATGCCTGTGTAATAGAAAAATTATGCACCAATACAAAACTTGTAAAAACGTTTTATAATAAGAAGATTGAAGGTTGAGACAACAACAACGTGGTTTTGATCCTAGATTGGGTTTCCACTTGAAAAATCCTAGTGTTCATGTGTGGTGCTTACATGTGTTGATTTATTTTGTTCTTACTGCATCTATTTACTGCTTAATAAATGCATCACACTCTGATTTAAGACAATGAAATAGTTGTTTATCAAAGTTTATTATCTATACGTTGGTTTCATTCTTTAGAGGAGCGGACATACACTGATTGGTTTCTATAAAATAGCATATACAGATTGAAAAATAAAATCATTATTGTGAAATTTTAAAGACTGATTCACCACCCCCCCCCCCCCCCCACCCTCAGTATTTTTCCCAACAATTGATATCAGAGTAGGTCCTTCAAAAGAAGCTTGATCGCTTGAAGGAAGATCTCTCAAGATGAGAAATCATGAGGGAATGGGATCTATCAGACCACCAATCTTCAACAAAAATAACTTAACATTGAAGACAAAAACCAGAGCCTATATTCAATCACTTTGAGCTGATGTTTGGGCAATTGTGGAAGGAGGATACCAATATCCAATAGCAGACCCCACAGATCCAGCAGAAAATAAAGCATATGAAACCAATGCCAAAGTCATCAATGCATTATTGGGAAGCCTATCAAAATCAGAATTCGTGAAAGTCATGTAGCTCAACACAACCAAAGAAATATGGGACAAAATCATCTAGAGCTATGAAGGAGACTCCCAGGTAAAACGTGCTAAGCTTCAAACTCTCATAATTCGATATGAAACTCTCAAGATGCATAGTGATGAAGGTATTTCTAGTTAATTTTTACACTTAGATGAGAATGTAAATCGTATGAATAATCTGGGTGAAGAAATAAAGGAGGCTACTATAGTAGAGAAAGTTTTAAGGTCTTTATCTTCTAAATATGAGTCAAAAGTATCTTCCATTCGAGAGAAATAGGATTTTCAATCTGTTACTATTGTTCAACTACATTGAATTTTAACTGCCTTTGAAATGAGGAAAAGTGGTCCATCAGAAATCAGAGAAGCTACTTTCAAAGCCTCTTTAAATGGAAAAGAAAAGGAATATCTCAAGGAATTAGGATATATATAAGAAGAAGAAATGGTAAATTTTTTGAAGTAACTTCAACTCGGTATTGAATGATCCAAGTGGCTCCAGAGACACACACATGACAAAGAGGGCTTATGGAAGCTCAAAAATCAAAGCGATCAAAATGCTTTTGACCTAGAACTAGAGCGTAGATCTCGTTGTCCTGATCGTGGAGGTGTGAATGGTTCATCAAATCGAGTCTGTATGCGAAAGTTAGGAGCAATCAAAGTTCAGGGTTGACTTGGGTGATTGGGCAGGTTTAAGAAGACAACAATTTGGACAAAATCCGGCCAACAGATTCCACCCAACCTAGGCCAGATTCCGGGTGAATTTGTGCCTTGATTAATTTGTCTCCTTCTTCATTTTTCGAATTTTCAAAAATGGCTAATTGTTTTTAAATAACAAAAAATATATATTTTTGGGGTGGCGGGCCACCAACCTCGCCACCCCCTCAATATCCAATGTATAAAAAAATAATTAATTATAGGTCGACGGGCCATGACCCCCACTAGCCCTCTGTCAACCATTGTAACCAAAGATTTGAATAAGGGGTGGGCGGCCATGACCCCGCCACCACCAGAGCTCCACTCAACAACATTGTTCAACATAAGTTGGGGCACGGGATGTCAACTCCGCTGCCCCTGGAACCTCTACAGATCACTACAAAAATGTCGGCAGGAAGTTTGGGGAGCGAGCCACTGAATGGGTGGACACTCCCCCATTTCAATTGTTATGTTATATAAAAAGGAGGGGCAGGATTTGATCCCCTGAGCCCTCCTCAACCAATTTTCATTTTTAACCATTAGACCAAACGATTTTTTTATAACTCTGCCAAAAAATTTATATAAAACCTCATTTGTCAATGTGCCCAGTAGCATGGAGGAGCCAAGAGTGTGCACAAAAATCGATGTAATTTTTAATTAATCTATTTGTAGGTGGAACCATGAGCCTAGAGAAGAGGCAAGCGAAACCATGATTGGGCGAAATTCTCAAGAGGATGAAATTTTTGTAGTATCTAGATTGGACAAACTTTATGTCGATCCTACACCTCTCGGTGACATGAACCCGATGGTGCAGTCAGTTTCTTGATCTGAGCAGCAAATTTTCAGAGGACTAGAAGGAGGGAATCTTTGAGGAATCTAGGCAGAATCTAAAAGATTCCTTAAGCCCCAGATTTCCACTTTCTCAGAATTCAGAAATTTGATAGTCGATTTTGCACTATTTGATGCCACAAATCTGATGGTGCATTCAGATTTTCCATTTTCTCATTTCATTTTTTGGCCACTTTTCAAAGTGGAGTGCAGGTGTCAGCATTCATATGCAAGCAATCATTTCTATGCGATTCGACGTCATGAGATACATGGTACGAACAACTTCAGCAGATTGACATCCTTTTCTTCAGATGGCCCCAGGATGTGAGGTATATGTAGTGTGTTCATGTAGTTCTTTTTCTATGAGATGCATTGTGCTGCATAGACCCCTATTTGATGTTTGATATGGGATCTTGTTTTCTTACTTATTTCATGATTCCTGCTTGACATGATGTGGAATCATTTGTGGGATGTACTTGTTGTCATGATTCGTCATGTTTTGTTTGAGATCCCTTTGTCGTTATGTTGATGGGATACTCATGCATTGCCATGTATGATTGCATTGAAATCGCTTTATGCTATGTTGGCAGGATGTTCATTATCATCATGCATGAGTTTATGTCATACTGATAGGAGTCCTTTTTGACTAAGCTTTCCTGTAGCGGAACATCTCTTGGAGCCACTCCTGTGTGAGGGAATTTTACTTGTATGATAGCAACGTCACCTCTTGTGTACATCACAATTGACAACACTTAATGTAACGGCCTACACCATCTTAACACCGAGGCCCGAAGACGTAGTCCCTCTTGGACAAACTTCGTTATCAATGTCTCGTTATTTTATGTTGTTGATGATTGTCATGTTCCTTCTTCTTTACAACATGCATATATGTCCCTTTCTACTATTTTAAATGCAATTACAATCACATCACGAAAGCAAAAGGTCATGGTTAAATCAAGGAGTTGAGTCAACTTTGATCAAATTTGGTATCAGAGTGGTATTTGTGTGGATGTGAATTGCAAGTGTGAACAATGGAATGTGCATCAATAAAGGATGAAAAAGTGATGTATGAGACCATGCCCAAAATTTCCAAAAGGGTGGAAATAATGTATGAAGCTCTACAAAAAGAGACAAAGGAAAAGGAGTGATTGTAGCTTCAGTTGCGAGCCACCGAAGAGGCCCTAGAAGAACTGAAGCCCAACAAATAGAATCTTCAAACAGAGAACATTGAATTGAATATGCTTCTACATGAAGAGAAAGAGGAGAAATGTAGTTTTCTACAATAGCTACAAGCTAAGGACGAAGCCTTGGAAAAGCTACAACATGACCCATGTGAGGTAAAAAGTGATTCTCTGAATTCATGTATGTGTCCTGATGATGATTTCGTTGTTTTTGAAAATCATACCACAGGAATTGGCTCCAAATTGTTGAAGAGAATGGGGTATGAAGGAAAAGGCTTGGGCGTTAATGGCCAAGGCATTATCAACCCCATCAAAGTAGAAGAATTAACCCGTCAGGCAGGACTTGGGTATGTCAAAAAGGAAGCTGGGGAATGCACCGAGAGAGCTAGCGAACCACCAACAACAGATGATGAGAAGCCCTCATTGGTTCTTTCCAAATCGACGGAGGAGGTAAAAGATGTTGATTTCCTTTTGGTTTCATCTTCACATAGTATGATTTCTATTGGAGATGTGGAGATCCAAATTACAGGGATAAACATGAGGCTTCTTACCATGATGAGGCACGAGGTGGAAAAAGAACTTGGTGTGAATAACCAAGGCTTAACTCAACAATTGGAGGTTGAGCAGAGACCTCGATTTGGAGGCTTGGGATACACCGAAGGAGAATGCTCGAAGGTGTCATATTATTCTAAGATATCATTGGAATCGTTGAGGAAAGAGAATGACGGGAAAACATCCCCATCATCCCATGGCAGTTTCCATTGTAGGAAAAGAGATGGGGCAAGCTCTCATTGCCATAGTGACATCAGAGATGGCAAGGAAAGGCATAACCAGTTTTGATATTCGAATTTTCATTTCAATTATAATCATGTTGTTAGAGATGAACGTGAAACATGGAATCGAAAAACATGTACCTTTTGTGGATTACATAACCGTACATTTTCTAAGTGTTGGAAAAGAATGGTAGCACACAAAAGGATGAAGCATGAAAGACCCTCTCAACAATAGGTAAATAAACATGTTAAACAGATCTGGAGGAAGAAGACCTATTGTAGTCATTGCAACAGAAGTGGCCATCAAAGAGCCACTTGTTGGAGGCTCCATCCAGAGCAGCGCCTTAAAGACAAAGTGTCGGTGCATGAACCAGGTGAAACGATTGTTCAACATGCAAAACCACCATAGGAGGATGACCCATTCACAACAATAAGTGAAAAATGGTTTCTATATATGTTAGCTTGTCATGGTTTGTGCTTTTGTGAAACATTTGTTGCATTTCAAAATGTAAAAGTGATGACATGTTTCCATCACTTGTTAAGCAACAATGATGTCTAGTCTTATTTTGAGTTGCATGATAAGCTATGAAAGAGATGTCGTGTTTTCCATCACTTGTTGAAGCAACAATGATATGTTGGCCTTGTTTTCATAGCTAGGGTACTGTGTCCATTTTGATGTAAACTTGACCATTATGTATGTGTTATAAACTCATGGAAAGCATGGGATGCTTGGGTCATTAGTTGGTCATGTGAATTAAGCATGTAATTTCCAAAAAAAATGTACTACAGGTTGCAGAGGTTGCAAGTGTTGGCTCATTGTTTAAGGCTCTCAAGAAAAAAGGTGAAGGAGATGGAAGCGAGACATTTTCCTAACGCTGGTGAAGTAGATGAGGTACAGAGAATTTGCAAATTATTTTTCATGCTTTTGGAGGGCCAAAACATCCTCAATGGGGAGGATTGATCCAAGTGGCTCCAAGGACACACATAGGACAAAGAGGGCTTATGGAAGCTCAAAAATCAAAGTGATAAGAATGCTTTCGAACCAAAACCAGAGCGTCGATCTTGTCGTCCTGATCACGATGGTGTGTACGGTTTGTCAAACAGAGCCCATATGCGAAAGTTAGGAGGAGTCAAAGTTCAGGGTTGACTTGGGTGACTAGGTAGGCTTAAGAAGGCAGTAATTTGGACAAAATCTAGCCATCGGATTCTGGCCAACCTAGGCTAGATTCCAGGTGAATTTTTGGCCTGATTAATTTGTCTCCTTCGATCATTTTTCAAAATTTCAAAAAGGGCTAATTGTTTAGAAAAAAAAATGGGGTGGCGGACCACCAACCCCGCCACCCCCTCAATATCCAATGTATAAAAAAATAGTTAATTATGGGCCGACATGCCATGACCCCTGCTAGCCCTCCCTCAACCATCATAACCAAATATTTGAATAAGGGGTGGGCAGCCATGACCCCGCCACCCCAGAGCTCCACTTAACCTCGCTGCCCCTAGCACCTCTCCACCTCACTACACAGATGCTAGTGGGAAGTTTGGGGAGCAGGCCACCAAACTGTTGGACCCACCACCATTTCAACTATTATGTTGTATAAAAATGAGGGGCAAGATTTGATCCCCCGACCCCTCCTCAACCAATTTTCATTTTTAACCATTACACCAAACGATTTTTTTTTTATAACTCCACCCAAAAATTTATATAAAATCTCATTTGTCAATGTGCCTAGCAACATGGAGGAGCCAAGAGCATGTATGAAAATCAAGACAATTTTTAATTAATTTATTTGCAGGGGGAACCATGAGCCCAGAGAAGAGGCAGGCAAAGCCATGATTGGGTGAAATTCTCAAGAGGGTGAAATTTTTGTAGTGTCCAAATTGAACAAACTTTATGTCAATCCAACACCTCTTGGTGACACAAACTTGATGGTGCAGTTAGTTTCCTAATCTTAGCAACAAATTTTCAAAGGACTTGGAGGAGGGAATCTTTGAGGAATCTAGGGGGAATCTAAAATATTCCTTAAGCCCCAGATTTCCACTTTCTCAGAATTTAGAAATTTGATAGTCGATTTTGCACTATTCGACGCCACAAATCTGATGGTGCATTTAGATTTTCCATCTTCTCATTTCATTTTTCAACTACTTTTCAAAGTGGAGTGCAAGTGTCGGCGTTCATGTGCGAGTAGTCATTTCCATGCAATTCGACGCCATGAGATAGATGGTGTGAACAGCTTCAGCAGCTTGACATCCTTTTCTTCAGATGGCCCCATGATGTGAGGTATATGCAATGTGTTCATGTACTTCTTTTGTTATGAGATGCATTGTGTTGCATAGATCCCTATTTGATGTTTGATGTGGGATCTTGTTTTCTTACTTGCTTCATGAGTCCTTCTTGATGTGATGCAAATCATTTGTGGGATGTACTTGTATTCATGATTCATCATGTTTTGTTTGAGATCCCTTTGTCATTATGTTGATGGGATACTCATGTGTCGCCATGTATGATTGCATTGAAATCCCTTTATGCCATGTTGGCGGGATGTTCATTATCATCATGCATGAGTTTATGTCATACTGATAGGAGTCCTTTTTGATTGAGAGTTCATGTAGCGGAACATCTCTTGGAGCCACTCCTGCGTGAGGGAATTTTCCTTGTATGATAGCAATGTCACCTCTTATGTACATCATCATTATTGACAGCACATAATGAAGCAGACTACACCATCTTGACACTAGGGTCTGGAGACATAGTCCCTCCTCGACAAAATTTGTTATCAACATCTGGTTATTTTACGTTGTTGATGATTGTCATGTTCCTTCTTCTTTACAACATGCATATATGTCCCTTTATGTTATTTTATATGAAATTGCAATCACATCACGAAAGAAAAAGACCTCAGTTAAATCTGGGAGTTGATTCAAATCGGATCAACGAAAGATTCAAATGTAAGCTTCCCTTAAAATGTTTTTCTTGTGGTAGAGTTGGTCATTATGCTGCCAAATTTCCTCATAAAGATAACCATGACTAAGGAAAGGATTCTGCAAAAGGTAATAGGAAAAAATTTATTAATAGAGGAAGTTATTATACTCATGAAGATAGTGATGGTCTGTCTAATAGTGATGAAGTGAATCTGAACAAGATATTAAATTACTCATGGATTATGAAAATGATGAGTTTATGGATGCCTTAGAAGAAGAGTATTTTTTTGAAGAAATCACTCAACTTAAAATCTGTTTGGAAGAAAACAATATGGTCATAGACACTTTGACACATCAACTCAATGAAAGGGAAAAGCACAATGAAAAAATAGAATGTAAAGTAGTGGGTCTAAGAAAAGAACTTGAAGACAAAATATTTGAATCTTAGATTTCCTAAAGGATGAGAAACCTTAAATGAAATCATCAAGGTTCAACGTTCTCCTCTTATAAATACTAGGCTTGGATACACTAGAGAATCATCCCAACCAGAAAAGTCTTTAGCCATCACCAAAAGTTATCTTGATGCAACAAAAACCATTGAACAATGCGTCAATCCTCAGCAAAATCTTAAAGGTACTTCCTACGTAAATCATGCTCATTTTACTCCAAAGGTGAACATCAATAGAAGAACCAACCAAAATTTGAACAATACCAAGAGATTTTATGATCACAGAAACGTCTTCTTTCATGGACATTGTCTTTCATGCCATAACTTTGGTCATAAGGCTGCTCAATGTGTTGCTTACAACACTATCATGACTATAGAAGCAAGAAAACTTAGGAGCGTAACCAGAATCAAGAAGATGTCTTATAATAACTTTTCTCCTCTTGAAGATGAAATTGAATGTTCATTTTGCAGCTCCAAAGTATGGAAAAAGAAGGAACTACAGCCAGAAAGATGTGGCATAGCTCTATTTGCATAAGGACTAGAAAATTAGTGGTACATTGAAAACAGATGCTCCAAACACATGAGACATGATAAAGATAAACTCATTTCATACAATTATTTAGAAAATGAAAAGAATGTCTCTTTTGGAAATCACACTCCTGCTTTCATTAAGGGTAAAGGTTCTATTTATCTAAAAGAAAAGGTTAACGATGGAAATGTTATGTATGTTGATGGTTTAAAGCATAACCTATTGAGTGTTAGTCAAATGTGTGATCAAGGAAATTAAGTTGTGTTTCGATCAAAAGAATGTGTGGTTCATGAAATTGACAAGGGAAAGACCATAATCAAAGGTACAAGAAATCCAAGCAATATATATATATATATATATATGATATATATATACTAAAAGGAGGTTAAGAATAATGTTATCTAAGCAAAACAGAAGAGAATTGGTTACGGCACAGAAGATTGGGGCATCTAAGATTTTCGCAAATAAGAAAATCATGCAGGCTCAAGGCAGTTTGTGATCTTCCAAATATCATCATCCTAGAAAATACCATATGCAAACCATGTCAATTGCATAAGCAAACCGGAGTTCAATTCAATGCAAAGGAAGGATAAAAAACTAAGTCTCTTAAACTCATTCATACTAATTTATGTGGACCAACAAGGAAAAAGTCACCTCGTGGAGAAGAATACTACATTTTGTTCATTGATGATTTTTATAGAATTTGGTGGATTGGTTTACTAAAACATCAAGATGAAGAATTTGAAAAGTTTAAAGTTTTCAAACCTTTAGTTGAAAATGAATTATATCTAAAAATCAAATATCTCAGATCTGACCAAGGAGGAGAATTCATATCAGATGAATTTTTTGAATTTTTTGAACAACATGGAATAAAGAGACAGTTCTCTGTTGCCAAAACTCCTCAACAAAATGGCCTGGTGGAAAGAATGAATAGAATATTTCAACAAATGGATCAAGATATGTTTGATGAGTCTGGAACTCCTAAAACCTTTTGTGGTGAAGCTGCACATATTGCAGTAAATATTCTCAACAAATCTCATGTACGTGTAAATAGTGATCAAACTCCATATGAACTTTGGTATGGTAAGCCTCCTACTATAAAACACTTCAGAGTTTTTGGAAGCAAATGTTTTATCAAAAAGACTGATGAGAAAGTTGGTAAGTTTGAACCTAGAGCAAATGAAGGAATATTTCTTGGTTATTCATCTAGAAGTAAAGGATACAAATGCCATAATAAGAGACTTTGAAAAATTGTTGAATGCATTGATGTTGTAATCGATGAAGCATGCAGAAATATGAAACAGGTGACATAAGAAAAAAGAAGATGATGATGAAGATGGTGAATGCTTTCACGTATCAAATAGAAATTATATAGAGGAAGAAACCAATGAAGCATCATAAGAAGAAACATCTGACAGGGAAAAGGCTCCATCCAGGTATGTTCAAAACAATCATCCAGAATCTCAAATTCTAGGAGAAAAATGGTCTGGACTACAAACAAGAAGAACTCTTGTAGGATCTTCTAGTTATCTAGCCTTATTATCCTCCATAGTACCACAAAATCTAAATGAAGCTAGCAAAGATGAATGTTGGGTTAAGGACATGGATGAAGAACTTGACCAAATTGAAAAGAATGATACTTGGGAATTACTTCTTAGACCTCATGATAAAAATGTTATAGGAACAAAATGGATATTCAATAATAATTTGAATGAAAATGGAGAGGTTATTAGGAATAAAGCAAGGCATGTTTGTAAAGGGTATGCTCAACAAGAAGGTATAGAATTTGAAGAAAAAATTGTACCTATTGCTAGACTTGAAGCCATAAGAATGTTTCTTGCTCTTTCAAGTTTTTGAAAAATCAAAGTTTATCAAATGGATGTAAAATCTTCATTTCTTAATGGAGATTTAGAAGAAGTATACATTGAAAAACCACAAGTATTCATTCTAGGAAATGATGCAAATCTTGTATGAAAACTCAAAAGGCCTTTATATGGACTGAAACAAGCTCCGAGGGCATGGTATTTTCATCTTGACAAATATCTTCAACGACAAAGTTTCACAAAAGGATCTGCAGATAGCAACTTATATACAAAAATTGAGAATGATAAACTGCTAATTATTTTTTTTTATGTTGATGATATCATATTTGGAAATAATGAAGAATCTATGAGTCAAAACCTTGCTTTTTTTATGCAGCGATAATTGGAAATGTCTTTACTTGGAGAACTAACTTATTTTCTCGGTCTACAATTGGAACAAACAAAACATGGAACCTTTCTTTCACAAACTAAATATCTGAAGCAAATTCTAAAGAAGTACGAAATGGAAGATTCAAACCAGTATGTACTCCAATCGTAACAAGATGTAGTTTCAGTTCTAATGATGAATATCCTACATTGAATCAACCAACATACATATCTATGATTGGAAATCTACTTTATCTAACAAGTACCAGACCAGATATCGTGCATGAGGTAGGAATTGTTGGAAGATTCTAAGCCAATCCAAAGGAATCACATCTCCAGGCAGTAAAAAGAATATTCAAATATCTCCAAGGAACTCAAGACTTCATTCTATGGTATCCTACAGATAAAGATCTAACTCTTCATGCATATACAGATGCAGATTAGGCTAGAAATGTTGATTACCAAAAAAGCAATAGTGGAGGTGCATTTGATATGGGATCACGATTAGTATCTTGGTTCAGCAAGAAGCAAAGTTCGATCGCCTTATCTACAGCTAAAGCAGAATATGTGGCTGCTGCATCTTGCTACACACAACTACTCTGGATGATAAAAACATTACAAGATACTCAAATCACATGTTCTCCACTCATCTCCATTCTATGTGATAATAAAAGTTCTATTAGGATTTTGAAAAATCCATTCATGCACTCGAAGACTAAGCACATACCCATTAAGTACCACTTTCTACGAGAACAAGTGCTTGAACAAAAGGTTAAATTGGAGTATGTTCCCTCCAAAGAGAAGGTTTCTGATATATTTACCAAATATTTTCCCAAAGAAGAATTTGAATATCTCAGACAAAAGCTAAGAGTTATTTCTGCCTCATCCTACTGTTAAAACTAGTTTTCATAGCAATATTTCCTATACGTGGATTTCATGAAGCAGAGTCGTGTATATATGCGAGTTTCTGTGTCGGTAGTAGTGTATGTGTTTTTCTGATAGAAAACAGTGGGTAAGACTCTAAATCAATTTCTGACATACCTTTCGAGTCTAATGTTGATGGATACAGTTTTTTGATATGATTTTCTCATTCATGTTTATTTTATTGATGAAGATGTCTTGATGAATGCATTGTTGACAATGCATAGGTAGCATAGGTTTAGGGGGAGCTTTAGCCTTCAAAAAATTATGCATTTTTGGCATCATGGTTGTTGAATTTAGTTATGGTCACAATTATAAATATCGTTTGTTGTAAAGGTCATGTAAAGACCTATGGTGTAATAATATGTTTCTTTCTTTCATAGTCTATTATGAATGAGTTATTTTGGACATATGATGTAATTTGTACCCCCAATATGCATGGGAAGGATGATGTAATAATTGCAATTTTCAGTCATGTATGAACATTTGGTATATCCTCACTTTCTTGGGTGATTGACATATGTATAAGTCATTGGTGATAGGAAGGTCATACTCACATAGTTGAGTTATAGAATCTTGTTATTCTTTTAAAAAATATTTATGTAGACTCTACATGTGCTTAGGGGGAGCACGGAGAGTATAGTGCATCTCAATATGTACTAAGGGGGAGAATATCTTGGTTCGCCCTTTTCCCTTGATGTCAAAGGGGGAGAGTATCTTTTTTTTGCTTGATATATCTAACATGTTCTACAACTTGAAGTGATAAACACCAATATGGTTGCCATCAAGTCCAAAGGCAGAGATTGTTGGCATTATGATACATGTGTTGTCCTTGATGGCAACCCACATACAAGCCAGTTTAGAATTGATAAAGGGAAACCCACATTGTAACAATTCTATTCAGAGGTAACAAAGTAATAGTATATAAGAATACGATGATGGGTCAAAGGATTACAGATTAGAATCAAGAAATTAAGGAAAGAGAATGCTTTAAGTTCATTTATACATTGTTTACCCTAGTCCAAGTAGCGTATACATATGGGTACACAAGATCAAAGAAGTGTATACATATGCACACAGTTTCACAGAAGGAAAAGCGTCTATGGGATGGAAAATTAAGGTTAATAACAGCAAGGGTCCATATCATGGCATTAGCCCACAATATTGAGCGGAATAACAATTACTTGATCCCGTCTAAGAATACCATAGGTCCTAATTGTGGTTTTGGTGCATGGTATTGACAAAGGCTCTAGTATATAAGGAGGAGAAGATCAAAGGGATATATGTGCAAGTGAGTGGGTGTTTCATGAATACTTCTATCTTAAGTATATTTTGTGTTGTAAAGGCTATGGTTATGATATACATCTAAAATATCTTGTGCACCCTTGGATACAATGTTGGATCAGGATAATGAGACCTGAAATGAGTTATCATTGTATGATTTGATAATGGATAGTATAGATTTGTTTGCTAACTCATGTTTTATCCTTTATATATGATCTGGGTTTATCTGAAGTCTAGAATAGCTACAAAGTTATAAGTTATTATTTTCATATCTATACGCTGGTTCGCCTTCATGAATGCGTGTATACACGCTAGTCCGGCACTTCCAAGTAGCGTATGCAAAAGAAAATCATGTTGTTCAGAGATGACTGATCTATCTAATCAGTGTTGTTGTTTTACTATTATTTCTCAATGATGTCTTCATTAGATCTGAAAGTAAAGCTGATTTTATAAGTAAATTGAGTCTGGTTGGTTGATTGATTGAGTAAGAAGGGAGATCTTTGTTGCTATCTGTTTAGAACAATGTAATATGACAATAGATCTTCCGAATATCTTTGGTTAGTATAGTTTTTGGTTCAGAAGTTTGATGATTTAGTATCTTTAGAGGTATACGCAGGTTGGGTTACACAAAGTAGCATATACATGTAGGTTGGCTTCATTGAAATAGCGTATACATTCTAACATATGATTTTTGAGGTTGCAGTTGGTTCTGGTTATTGATGCAGTGTCCTGGGTTCAACTTTGTTTTCTAGTGACAATGATCTGACTATTCAGATTGACTGATTGTTAGTAGATATAGTTGTATTTGATGGTTTTATTGGAGTGGTGATTGATTTTGAGCTTCAATTTTATTGATAGGTCCAGTATGAAAATTTGATGAAACGTGGCCTACATATTGTGTTGTTGTGTACAAGGAGTATCCAGTTTGAAAATTTATGTAATGTGGTCCCTAGAGGAAGAGTGAAGGTAGTAGCCTTCTGTAGGCTGACGCCTACGTACTAGTAAACATATTAGCCAGTACAAGAGATAGAGGGTTTGAGCTCCCTTCCAGTAGAAATGGAAAACGAGTGAAGGTTGTAGCCTTCAACAGGTAGATGCCTGCGTTCTAGAAAAAGTCTGCAGCAGTACAAAACTTGTAAATAATTTTAATAATAAGAATATTGAAGACTAAGAAGACAACATCGGTGGTTTTTTTCCCACATTGGGTTTCCACCTGAAAAATCCTAGTGTTCATGTGTGCTTCTTATGTGTGTTGATTTATTTTTTTCTTACTGCATCTATTTACTACTTAGTAAATGCATCATCACACTATGATTTAAGACAATGAGTTAGTTTTTTATCAAATTTAATTATCTATACACTTGTTTCATTCTTTATAGGCATGGACATATGCTAGTTAGTTTCTGTAAAATAGCGTATACAGTTTGAAAAAGAAAATCATTATTGTGAAATTTTAAATACTGATTCACTTCCCCCTCTCTGTTATAGCTCTGACCCAAAAATATAAGATAATAGAGATAAACCCAAGAAATAACAAGATCAAATAGATAGAAATGATTCTCTTTATTAATCAAACCCTTAAGGTAGGGAAACACCATACATTCACTCCTTAAGGAAGGAGAACACTCCACAAGCCATATGCCTGTTCATACAATAATACTTGACATCTCTCAATGTGGAGTCTCTAGCCTCTATATAGGCCTCATACATACAATACCATGGGTCATTACCATGGTTCCCTCAATACCATCTATCTAATACCATGGGCCCATTACATTATTACTAACTACTTGTGGTCCCTTACATGATATGGGTTAACCACCTTATTTATTACTATGGCCCATCCCATTATTACCTTATTCCCTTGGGTACCTCCCTTTATACCCCATATTATCCCCCCTAGGTATATAATATTAAATCCCCCTTAACATGTTTCGTCCCCGAAACATGGGAAGAACACAAATAATAAGATCTACTCAAAAGAGTAGTCCATTGGTACCATGCACGTGCATCTAGCCATCCAAGAGAAAGGTGAACCCTCGATCTCGCTGGTGTCGTGCTTGTCATGCGGAATGAGTCAAGGTTGCGGACAAGATCGACCTTCCTAGTATCTACTGATATCTAGTGACAAGCAAGCCAATCAAAAACTGTCTTTCTCTAAATATGCAAGTAAAACAAAGGCAAACAAGTGTTTTTAGGCCTACCTTGGGTCCAATGCAAGTTTGTGGAAGCCTCGCTCCCTCGCTCCAAATGAGCTTCCTTGAAGTGTAATTCTCCAAACACAAACAAGAAAACCAAATTAAATAGCACCTGAAAAGCCAATATCATAAAGCATATTCATCATAATGATCAAGGAGATTATGAAACAAACCACATAAGACAATTTGTTGAGAAAATGAATCTGATTGTATTAATTCAAATGAAAGAAGAACTTTACAACCTGTGCCTTGATGTTGTACAAGCTCCTCCTAGGGTCCGACAAGAAGTCTCCTCTACTTTGACAAGTTTCACTCACTTCCTAATGAACGAAAAAGGTATGTGATCTCTCCTCTCAAGTTTAACTAGGAAGTCCCAATTCCATCAGCATTTACCCTCAAAAATGTTTAGCTTCTAACCTCTCTAGCAACTGACCCAATGCCTTAATTTATAGTGCAATGGAGGGAAGTTACTAGGTCCTCCTTCAAAGGGTTAGCTCCTCCTATCAAGGGGTTAGCTCCTTCTCTTTTGGGATGCATGAACCACCTTGGAGCGAAAAATCCACATCAAAATTCCTTCTAGAAACATCTAGAATTAACCCAAAGTGAGTTTTTTAGAATAAACTTGCGCCTTTTTTACTTTTACAGGGGTACGCACCCACCCCTTTACAAATAGAGCGTGCAGATATGCAGGTAATATGAACAAAGAGTGTGGGCCCATAGGCAAAAGTGAGAGAAAGTGCGGAACCAGAGTTTTATTGATTTTCAATGTCTTTCTCTCATTTGCAAAGCTTGACATGAAGAGATAAGGTCTGAGACTTGCTTAGGAGGTCAGTATAAGTGATGATGGACCCATACTGACTGCAAATAGTCATGGTGACAATAGTTTTGTGTAACACCATGCATTAGGGTGACATAGAGGCATACTTTGTGGCAAGGAAAGGACAAGTCAACTTATGGAGCTCTTCGACAATATCAACTCCTATTTTTGGTCGTAACTCTCTCCATTTCTATTAATACAAAGAGCATACTAGTTTCCTATATATGATGTTATCATTGCATGTATTTCAATACCATGTTGATCTATTGAATGAAGTGATTGAATTATGCTACATAGATGTCGTAGATCTCTAGCTTGTCTTTTTTTATTATGTAGGTTGTAATTATAGCAACCAAGGCTAGGATTGGAGCATACATGCCAAGGAAGGAGTGAAGCTTGCAACATATTCTAGGTAGGCCTCATCTAATAATTTAATTAATTTAAGGAAGAAATTGTTTCCTTTACCTTCTTTTGTTCTATGTTAGTCCACCAGGCCTAAGGAAGACACTTTTGTCTATAGTCGTAGATTCCATATAACAAATTGGTGACCATAGTTGGGATTGATTCAATCCCTTGGTGGTTTTCTTCTCCCTTAGTGTCTATTTTGCCTCGTGTTTGATCTTTATAGTTTCACCTAGTCCCGATTAGACATAGGAAGACCTATCATTGAGATTCCATTGCACCTTTTATGTTGGAACTTGAGATTCTTTGAAAAGTGCACCCTCTAGTATGGAGACATTTCATTGCAGTGCACCCTAGCCTTTTCTGTGCCAGCATTGTAGAGCACTGGTACCCCTTAATCACCTACGTTGATCCTTGTTTCATGCCAAAATTTTCCTTGTTTTTGTTTGATCCTTGTTTCAACCTCAAGAGATCATGATGGTGGTAAACCATCGACTAGGGATAGTATGTTCCATGTGAAAAATGGTAAAGTCATGTTTTCTTGTGGGTTATGCGAAGGGAATCATACTATTCACCTTTGTCATTATATGGATGAAGCTTCAAAAGTGTTGGAAACCTTACATCTTCTCAGCCTCATCTTTTGGATAGATATCGAAACATTTCCCCTAATCCTCCACTTGTTGATGAAGTGGTTGATCATAATTCAAATATCTGAATGTGAATCTAATGAGCCCATTCTTTACCAACCCTTTGTTGAGAGAAAGGTTGACCCGATTCCACCTTTAGTCAATCATACATTTCCTGTAGAGAGCGAGGCTCATACCACTCATGTTCTTATTTTTTCTTTTGATTATATCAAATAAGGGGGCATTTCTCTCATTCCCATGAAACCCCCTCCAAGAAAACAGGTCATTGCCTTTGATTGGAGTCAATTGAAAGAACCTTGTCTCCCTTCTTAAATGCCTTTTAAAATCATGTTTAAGGCTTATGATAAGAATATGCATCACATTGTTATAGACAAGGGAGATTTTGTTAGTATTGTATCCTCCACTTCTTGGCAAGATTTGGGTTGCCCAAAGCTTGTGTCAGTCACTTTGAATCTCACCTTTTAATAAATGAACTAGTCAACCCTTATGAATCCTTCCTCCATTTCTTGTTATCTTGGGAGGAGAAATTTTATCTATTGATTTTATTGTTTCCATGGGTCCTATTGTAGTTCGTTTTACTTTTATATGTGTATAGGAGAGATGTATAAATATGTATTAATTTCAAAAAAAAAGAAGCAAAGAAAAAAAGTAACAAAAGGAAAAGAAAGCAAGATAAGATTTTGTTTGATGATTGTTTAAGCTTTTTTAATTAAGTTTTATGAAAGTATTAATGTAAACAACCGAGACCAAATTTGAAAACTTAGTGTTGGAATTTAAAGTTCCAGAAATTTTTTAAGTGCAATGGAATAAAGCAGTGGGGCTCATGGGATGGAGCAAACCTAACGACACTGCATGGCAAACAATTGGCTCTCTGAGTCCCCCTGTATGAAATTTCAATACAAATATAAATAAAAAAATGTATGAATGAGGATGCTTTCGAGGGACTCCATCAGGTTTCTCCTGTACTAGAGTTAGCCCCCATATTTGTTAACCATTTACCATAGAACTATCACCATTTTCCTTCTGACACCTCATCCTCCACGACAGATGTAATTTCATCCATCTTGTTGCCAACTATTTTCTCGATTCTTTCAAAATTTCCATTAATTCCATTTACCTATTTGTTACTCTGTTTTTCCATAAAATCCCATTTACTCTACATTTCCCTCAATAATTGTTTGTTGTTCTTGTTGTCGAGAAATGAAGTTGTATAAGTTGCAAATCTAGTTGTCATCATCAACCATTGTCTTGAAGTTTACACAAAGTCTCAGCAATCAAAATTTGGGAAAATGTCGAAGAAAGTTGCCATCTGAGGTTCTACTTTCCATATTCCTCTAATGGATACTAAGAGAGATATTTTTGACCTAGTTTGTTCCATGAGTTATATAGAAATTTATCATCAAATTTTGTTGAACCAAGTAGAGTCCCCTATATATGTTGCTATTATTAGGTTTTGTGTCCTAGCTGTCATGATTCCTCAAACTTACATCTTACCTAAGTTCATAAATTGGCTTGTCTCTGCCCTTTACCCTCAGAAATATTTTGTTATGAATAAATTAGGGGATTTTTTTCAAGTGTCAGCCTTATTAATTCAAAAAACTTTTCTCTTTCCATTTTCAAGCTCTTCCACTTCGTTTTCATAATAATATCCATTTTCAAATTTTCAAGACTTTTTTGCTTCTAATTAGCTCAACTCAGTTTCTTTTTAATACCTACTGGAGAAAATTTACATATGGAACCTTCTCATTTTCCTCTAGATATCTTTTTTGAAGAAGTTAGACCTGTGCTTCATATTTTTAGCCAAAATATTAGGAAAGGAGGGTACAAACACTATTGATAAAGCCATTTTATGAATGTTTAGTTTGATGATGAACCCAAAAATAATTTTGACATACCTTCTTTCTGGGATAAAATGATTAATTCCCAATTAACATATCGTCCCCTCACTAGTTGCTTTAGATTTCCATCTCTTGTTGCATATCTTTTTTTACATATTCATGTGGAAATATTGATGCATTTAGCATTGAATATCATCGATCCTCACAATAACAAGTAGTTAGTGGTATTTTGGACTGATGTGATAAGAAGCACTAGAAATGGCCAAGGATTGATTTATTTTTCTTCTTCTTTCCTATTAGTTGTTTATCTAATTTTGAACAGTTCTCCTCCACCTTGTTTTTTACCAATGGCCCAACCTTTACTTCAGCTCAGTAAAGATGTTAAAGTTGCTGGTTGGTGTCAATTTGAAGATTATTCATAGATAAGATTATATGGAGTAGAGGTTGCCCCTTTTACAATTCCAACTTTTGTACTTATGAGATTGTTTTAAATCAAGTGTATAAAAAAATCTTGAATGTAGATCAAATACACTGTGTGCTAGAAAAGAAGGGGTAATTATTTAAATAACTAAATATAGTGGGACTTTTCATTGTAAACAACAAGAAATTTGTAGGAGAAGTGCATAAATTACTTGAAGAGATGGATTTACAGCTAGGTGAAAAATGGGCATATGACCCACATCACATTATTTCAAACAGGAGGGTAGAAAATGCTTATGCTCCATTTATTCATGAAGCCAAACCAGAGATAGAAAAAATAGCTAATGGAGGCCAATCTAACTTATTAGGAGGTATGGAAATTGAGACTCCTCATCAAAGTGAGAAGAATTTGAAAAGAAGCAATGAGGATGTCATTGAATTAGAAGAGGAAACAAATAGAAGCTCAAAGAAGGCTAAGTTGTCTGAAGGTGGCAGTCCATCATCACTTTGGTTACAATTATGAGAAGTTTTTTGTACATCCTTTTCTCCTATTCTAGAAGAAACTGGCTAGAGTTCAGTGTCCATGATTAAACAAATGTACTCCCAAATTGTGGAAAGAAATAAGAAGATCAGAGAAAATATGGGGACTAAGGTAGAGGCATTGTTTGTTTCAGATTATCAAAACAGAATACTTTCAGCTATGGATCTAGAGAGAAATCAACTTAAAATGGCTTTCTCTCACCCTTCTACCTTAAGTGTATCTTCTTCTTCTGTTTCAATGTTTTCAACTTGAGAGTAGATCCTAGGGAAAGTCCCCTGCCTGACAAAATTAATTTACATAGGCAAATTGGGGAATTAATTTACAGTGGTTTGAAGTAGACATTCCTGGCTGCTAGTAGAGAAAAAAAATTATTGGAAAAGGTTGTGAGTCAATTAAAGTTATAAAAATATAATTCAAGAGCCTTAGTCACTCATAATGAAGAGCTAAAGGAGATTATGATTAAGACTAGAGTAAATCCAGAAGATAGAAGTGCTATTAAAAAATTGTTGCAGGGTGCAGAAATATAGGTCCAAGTATTAAGGAAGAAATTGAATATGCCTGCAATAGAACACATAATGGCACTAGGAGTAGAACAAGTAGAAAAAGAGAAATAAGCCTTGATTGAGGAATTGATTAAAATAAATGATGAAATTTCTACGTTGAACTAAATAAATGTTGTTTTGCAACAAAATATTGACTCTCAAATTTGTATTGTTGTAATACTAGTTGATTCAAAAGACCCAAATGATAAGCTTACTAGAGTCATGATTTAAATTAAGATTTTTTATAATGAAATGAAGAAGGTGCATAGGTACTATGAGACTGCATTGAAAATCATAAAAGCTAATGAAAGTGTAATAGCCATGTCTAAGGAAAATGTCGAAAAATACAAAAAAAGACTTTCAAGTTGCTTCTTAGGAAATCAAAGAATTGGAAGAGAAGGTGAAGGGAAACATTTCCCTTATTCAGGCAAGAGAAATTCTATAGAATAACATCATCCACAGTGTTAGAGACATCTAGAAAAATTTTCCATAGTAGAAGAAGAAAATATCTTCATCAAATACTTAGAAAATTTGATCATTGCAAATAAACAGAAGTTATGACAAAGAGATCAGTTCCAAAGAAAATGATATATTTCCTTAATTCATGATCTTCTCAGTAGTTAAGGGAATTAGGAGTTGTATATAGTACTGAGTATGTTCTAGAAATAAACAGGGTGATTGTGAAGAAACTCTACAGGAAAACAGCAGAGACAAAACTAACAGAGGTCAAGGCAGATGTAATGAAATTCAACACTAAATTTGATAAGAGAACAAGAATACGTTTTCCTTCATGTTGGGTCTAGCAAGGTAATTTACTAACCTAGGAGATTTACGAGACTTTGCTGGTGGAGGCAAAAAGTAAAATTGGATCAACTCGTGAAGGGACAACAATGTTGAAAGGAGAAACTATTGTTAACTATTTGTAGATGGATTTTTAGTTGTTATGGTTGATGAGAACTCTTTTTGTGGACAAGCCAACATATAGTAGAATTACAAATTTTAGGATGGCACACTCAAAATTTGACAAGAGTCTTAGTCCTGATACAACCATATGGAGGAAGTGAAGGGAATGGATGTCATCATCAGTATATCTTGTAGAGGTAGGACCTTCATCCACAACTCAAACTTGGATCACTAGATAAAGAGGTGACACCTTTCATACAGAATAATGTCAGACATTTTTGGATCATATATTAATATTTTATTTTTCATGATGTAATGTTCGAAAGAACTATTAGATTAAAGAAATTTTGGAAGTTATGTATTTTTGGGTAGTTGACAGTTATTTAATTGTCTCTTGAAATCTGTATAAATCTTATTCAGAAAGACAAATGAGGGTTTTGAGTTCTAGACCTCAAAAGAAAAAAATACTTGTATCTTTTATCTTCACATGGAATTGAATAAAGAAGTTTTAAGTGATTCCAGACACCTGTTGAGTACAAATGTTTTTCCTTATTGTCTCATTTTATATTTTATTCATAGTAAAGAGTAATGCAGTTGTTGGTATTTAATATTGTAGTTATGTAAACTAGTTATCTATGATTTAAAGTTAAAAGTCCCTTAATTATGCACTCCTCTTTCTTATATTCCATATTATGTGAATTACACTTTTCTTCTAAGGTCAAAAAAAAGAGATTACGCATTAAGCAACCTGTGTTGGAAAATTTCCACTATCTTCTATCTTTTCTTTCATTAAAATTGTAATCAACATCAGAAGGCCTCTTTGAACAAATTGTTTCTTTCCATTAAAGATTAAGAATCATTTCCTTTAAACAATAACCTATAGGGTTTGAACAATGGGACAACCAATCTACCTTTTTATTGTTTTGAATAAATTTCTTAGGCACTGACCTCTCCTTAATTGGAGGTTGTCTTCCAAGGAACAATAGGCCCTTTGGACTTCAATTTTATCTTGGGGAGAGACTATGTTTATACTATGCATGATTTTTTATGCACACTCTTTCGATTGGTGTGCTTCCCGCATGATGAAAGGATTATGACTATCGATCAACTTTCATTTGTTGTTCCTAATTTGACTACCAATCATCTTAATTCCCTAAGCATTCCAAATATGCAAGTGGCATCTTCCTTGCCATAGGTTAATTATGTGGCAACCTATCCCATTCACATCACTACTCATGAACATGATCCTTTCACTATCTGCTCAGATTATTTTGACCTAGATCTAGTAGGTGATATGGTGAATCATTTAATACGGGAATTGGAGCCTAATATTTCCATTGGATCCTTTGATATGTATCCTTTCCAAAGAATTGTTCTTCAATATTATGAGAACCTCTTAGAAGCCAGAGGGCCATTTAAAAACTTGAACATATCATTAGAAAGATATTTCCAAGATCTTTCAAACCATGCCATTTCAAAGAGAATTTGATTAAGTCCCATGATGTAGAAATTCCTCCAAATTTGGAGTCTCCCAATAATTATAGTTATTATATTATGGATTCTACAATAATATTGCTACTATAATGATTATCTACCAGAAATTTCATCAACCATGGTGACTCCCCCAAAGCTTGACACATGAAGCACATTGATGCTAGCACAATTACCATCATAGCTAGACTAGTGGAAATCAAATCCAACATTTGTTGCCGAAAAAATCCATGCAAGTCTGATTATCATCAATGTCAAAACTCTTTCATAATGACAGACAATTTCAATTACCCAACACATATCCCAACATGAATTGACATCCACTAGCCTAGTTGTTACGGTAACGAGGCTAGCATTGATGTGGTTTATGTGTTAGGCTTAGGGGGAGACTCCATGGTTCTTGAATTATCTTTTAGAGAACCATCAGAGTAGCACGATTATTAGACAAGCCATAATATGATGATTATGATGGTTGGAACAATTAGGATTTGGAGGCATTACTACATCAGGATGCTTTCTCAAATTCTCTTGGAAATGGCATGGTTTGAAAGTGCTTGGAAATATAATTCCAACGATATGATAAAGTTTACAAATGGCCCTCTTAGTCGAAAGTTATGGGTAGAAAAAATTAGGAATTAACGTCCTTAAGAGTAGTCCCCGGAACCTCGGAAGGTCAGAAGTCGAGAAGCATATTTCAAAAGGCTATATGATAGAAGTGAACTAGGCTTGCAAGGATGGTTCCTGTAAGTACTTAGGTCTGGAAGTTCCAAACCTTAGAAGGCTTGGAAGCGGAAAGCCCAGAAGCTCGAAGGCTTATTTAAAGTAAACTTGGGATAATAGTGAGATGGGGTTATGGGGATGATGCATCTAAGCCCAAAGTACTAGAAATTTGAAACTTCAGAAGCTTCATAAGGTGGAATCCTCAAATCAATTTTAGTTGAGAGTCGGGCATGAGTGGGGCCAGGAGGTTGGAGACTAGAGTGGAATACAAAGGGAAGACAAGTGGAAAGTAGACCAAGCCCAAAACTTCCAATAACAACACGCAAAGGAAGAAGAGTGGGCATTGGAAGCATTGCACACTAGTGAGCGAACCTAAAATGTTGGTGTGGAATGTTGACATGGAGATTGGGGGCCATAACTAGAGATTATAGCCTGAAATTTTGAGGAGTTTAAATTAAACGAAGTTACAGGCATGTGGGCATACATTTTTATATTTGATGCAAGGAAATAAGGAAATGACAGGAATACGTGGTGATGTCGTAGACAACTCATCTTGGGTGAGTAGCTATTGGCTCAAAGGAGGAACAATAAGTGGTCTGACCTTGACACATAATCCCAAAGGAGAAAGCTGAAGGCTAAGAATAATCCGAGGATAGGTTTTTGTGTTGCTATGTGACCAAGGGTGCGGAGAAGGTTATACAGGGAATTTAGCCCCCAGAGGGCAACATAGAGCTCCAATACCTAGAGGCTTAGCCATAGGTCATGCCACTTGGTCCTATGAAGGAGAAAAGGTAGAGGAGCTAAGGGAAAGGTTCTAAGGCACAGGTGGGACAATGAAAAAAAGCCTGAAAGCATGTTACTCTTATGGAATTGTATTTAAAGAAAAGTTACATGTACCATGACTTGTGGGATCTAGCCATATGATGGAATATGTTTAATTTTATGGACTGGTCAAAATATTTGTTGAGAGGTCCTTTGTGTTTGGCACTTATGCCATATTTGATGTCCCCTACAAGTCTAATGGTTTAACACCTATGGATCTAATGTTTGTGACAATGTGGAGAAGAAGGATTGAATGTGTCAATAGCTAAATAAATGTGCACATTAAGTTTGGTGCCATTGGTGTAATGGTGTCTGTAGGTACTACTGGCTTTCGACAAAAAGGACCACAAATTGAATAGGACACATTTGACTCCATAATTGTGTTTGATCTCCCTTGCATGCTGAGAATAGTTAAATTGAAAAGGCGGCTAGGTGTATAATCACCATAATTGAGTGCTCCTCACGTCATGAACATATAAATGAGAAACTAAACTTGGAAGTAATGGAGACTAGACGAAACTCAATAATGTTATGTTAAAGTACATTCTGGAAAGTTGGAGTGCCATGTTTCTTGTACATGAAAAAAAATCAAGGGAGGTACTCCTTGAGTGTGCAAGAAAGAGTGATATTTAATTCTCATTATGGATAAGTGCTCAAAGCCCATTCTTCCATTTAATGTGGGTGTAGAGGCCAAGCAACTAGATATAACAACATGATTGAGAGCCATGCAAGAGTATGCACTTGGGAAACATGGATGGTATATTAAGGAAGAAAATATAACATTGTTCCTTGTGAAACATTGGAAAAAAACCCAAGATTTTAATTGAGAAATGTCAGGGGATGCAACATAGTTATAGAGATCTTTGTATGTAAGCGAAAATGTGAAGAGGCCAAGTGAACTTAGGTTATAGAGAGAGTTTGTGTGTGCCTATGCTGCAAATAGAAGGCCAAGCGTGCTCATGTTATTATGTGAGGTCGATAGAGCCAGTGGAATAGAGAGGCATGGCAGGAGAGAATATGATACAACGTGAGTAGAGAACAAAGTGTTGCATGGGATGAGTAGAAGAAAGGCCGTAAATGTGAATAGAGTTAAAATTAGGTAGTGGGGTTTCAAAGTACCAAGTATGTGCTAATGAGAAGAGGCCAAGTGTCCCTGGATTGCTAAGAAGAGGCTGAGAGTGCCTATGTAGAAGTAGAGGGGAAAGAGCAGAGAGCTCTATGTGAGAATGTATGATGCTGAAATGTGGAAAAAGTGCTATGGACTTTGTATGAGTGCTTGTTATTGAGTATAATAGAGGGAGAAATGTTGAAGGATGTTGACCAAATCAGGCGGCTAAAGGAAGAGGTGAACAAAGAGATGAAATCAAGTAGAGTGGCTTCCAAGTACAAAGAATAATAGTTCCTTATTGAGTGTGGGTTGGAGCCTACATACAGGAAGTTTGTGCTTGCGTCTATAGTTGGTCTATGAGGACGGCTTGGGGGTTGGTTCCTCCTACAATTTGGTGCTTGCAAAAATCCAAGGAGTTGTAAGTTGGTGCTTGCAACAAATACATGAATTTGGTGCTTCATATGGTGCTTCTAGTAAGTTGACCAGGTGTATGCAAAAGGAGGGAGTCGGTGCTTCCAATGAGTGGCGTCTCACAAACAAAATTTGATGTAATAGAGTAGGTGCTCTTATTTACATCATAATAAAAAACAATCTTTGGTGGTTTTTCTCTCAAAAGGGTTTCAACGTTAAACCTACATGTCTCATGTGTTTACTGCTCATGATGTGTATGCTTGTATTGGTTGATATATTTGTTGTTATATTTGGTTAATGGTTTCTCACGTAATGATTTCCAAGTTTGAATGGAAAATATAAATTGGCAGAAAAAATTTGAATTAGAGTTAATACTGATTCACCCCCCTCTCACTATTAAACATTGTTTCAAATAATTGTTATCAAATCTTGGATCCTTCAGGAATATCCCAATTGATAGAATGTAGATCAAAGGCAAACAATGGTTAATCAAGTTTGGCTAACAACAAAAGGAGTTCCATTATTGAGTGGATCAGACTAGTAGATATGGAGGATTAGAATGGGTTCCTATTTATTGGTAATAAACAAAGATATTTGGCTGTCTATAGAATATGGAGAGAAGAATGAGCTTAACATGGAATCTAAGGAGATTATCATGAGAGGGATATCAAAGCTAGATGTTGATAAAGTAAGGCATTGTGAGACAACAAAGGAAATGGTGGAAAAATTGCAATGTCTATATGGAAGAGAAAGCTGTGCAGATTAAGAGAAGGCTGAAAAACCTTGATGCTCAAGTAGTAAACCAGAATGTGCAAATGCTAGCATTGGAGAAGATGAATAGACTAAGAGAAGGAAGAAGTTGAAAAAAACATTGCATAAAAGAGATGGTGAGAATATTGAATATCTTCCTCTTAATGCAAAAGATGCTACTAATCACTCTTGAGAGGATGATGAAGAATCATAAGACAAGCCGCTATGCTCAAAAGGTATGTTATTTCTTTATGATAAATGTAAAAAAATAGGTCATTCATTATCTAAATGTTCATGGGAATCACTTGAAGGTAGAGAGCCATGCATCTAATAGTACTAATGAAGATAGACCTACATTAGTAGCAATAGAAAATGAAGGATCCTATGAAGAAGAAGAGAGTATATCCCAAGAAGAGAATAGGAGTATCCTTGGGAGTGATGAATATGGAATACTCCTTAGATCTGTGGAAGGTTCCATGGACATAGAGAGGAATTTAGATCTCTTTGGTGAATTAGCTAGCACCTCTAGTAACAAAGAGAAGGATATGAATGAGAGGATCTACTTTAAGAAGAAGTTTATCTCTACTCCAAAGGAGATCAAGGAGCTATCAGAAACAAATCTCAGGCAAAAGGAAAGTTTCATGAATATGAGCTTGATAATGAGAAATTGAGGAAGACAATCATAGATTTAAATGCTCAACAAGAAGAGGCTAGTATATTGAATGTGAGGCTTACCAATTAGTGGAATGAAAGAGAATCCAATTGCAAGAGATTACAAGTTGAAGTAGTCTCATTGAGATAAGACCTTGAAAAGGCAGATAAAAAACTATCTCAATACCAAAATCTTTAGGAGAGCAAGAATGCCTTGGATGAGATACGTGTTAAGAAAATATCACCTCTCATCAAGGTTGGTTTGGGCTTCATAGAAGAATAATTATCCAAGAAAGAAAAGGCTGAAGGGTAAAATACCCAAACAAAGGAAGTTAGAGGTTCTAACAATAGCAAAGGAAAAGAAGTTGTTGAACTTCAGCAACAAGAGGAGAAAAGGGAGCAACAAAATGGTGAATAGAAAAACCGAGGAGAGAAATAGAAGAGACCCAAATAGTAGCAAGAAAGAATGCAAGCTAGTAATGAAAACTACCATGGGAGGGACATGAAGAAATGGCATAGGTATTTTCCACCTCAAGGAAAAATCCCTCAAAGAGAAAGTATCTCCATTCCTAAAAATACTTTTTATGGTTATTGTTTTTCTTGCAATAATTTTTGTCATAAAGCCATTGATTGAAGATGGCTTGCAAGAAAAAGTAGTTGTTGAGCAGTAGCGAGGGAAAGAATGTTGGTAGTAGTAATGGATTTAATAATAATGTAGTCAGTTATGGAAATTCCTCTACCCCATTCTTAAGCAAAATTGAATGTAATTGCCCTAGCTAAAAATCCATGTAAAAACATATAAGACCACAATCATGGGACACATATTCCAAGTTGAATGGCATCCCCAGTGGGTGTTAATTTCGGCTATTATGGCTAAAGGAAATTGGCAAAGGCAATGGAAAAGGAAATGGAAAAGGCTTTGTAAAGGAAAAATGAAAAATTTGGCACATTTATTTATGATAATAATGGAAATTAGGAGAAAAGGAAGGTGAAAGGTCACAGGTTGCATCTGAGGAGGAAAATGAAGAAAAATAATGGAAAATGAAGAAAATAGAGGCCTAATTGATAAAAAGGCTTTTGAGGATCATTTGGAAAGATTTTGATAGGTTTTGAGCTCTCTTCTATTCTCTCTCTCTCTCACTCATGGACACCTAGATTTTTCTTGTAGCACTTTAGCATTGGATCAAGAAAGGAAAATAAGATAAGAGGAAGGAAGGAGAAAGCAAGGAAGAGTAGCATCAAGTAGTTACATTAGTATTATTTGCAAGTATCAATTCACATGTGTGTTTTCCTTGCTATATTTGGCATGCATGGTATTATCACTCAAGCAAAAACCTGACTGCAGGAAAAAAACCCTAAGGTAACCTCAGAACCTCTTTTATGTTGAAGTTGGACCTTCAACCAAGAGAGGGATATCTCTATAAAACTCAACTACCCTATGGTCACTGTAGTAGAAGGTTTTGTGTAATTGAGTTCAGGTGGCTAGATTTAAGTCTAGGGATAAATTGGTTGGGTGATCTTCAAAACAATTGGGCATGGAGTCAAACTATTAAACAAACGACATCAAAACTCCAATGAGAAGATTGTACAAAACATGAAAGTCACAAGTCCTTTGACTGTTTGGGATATTTGGAAGAAATATGTATGAAGGAAAACCAAGTTTATAGATGACTAGAATAAAAAATATTAATGATTGATAATTTAAGAGAGGAGCATCAATGAAATCCAATCTCATAAACTAACATTCTCACATGTTGAAGAAAACAATTATATAATAGAGAAATAGTGGTTGGGAGAAGTAACACATGAATTTGCTACTAATTGCTCATTAAACATTGTGAATACATTCAAGATTTTCTCAAATATATTTGGACTACAAGTTTTTTTCCAATAAATGGAAACATCATTTCAATGTTCATAAACTATTTACATAGTGCTTACATAACAGTTTGAAAAGTAACAGTCATCACATAATTACAAAAACTAAGATATTTTAAATATATTTCAAGTTCATGTATGCAAAAATAAACTTAAAATTATTTTGTCTTTCCTAGAATAACTATAGGAAAATATGCTTGTATTTAGACAAAAAGAAATATCTGGTCAACTGCCTCCCTTGAAAGTAGAATAGGCACTTAAACTGTAGTTTAGAATTTATGCTAGCATAACAAGTCCCTCTACAACAATCAATCAAAACTTGTTATTCTTTCTTCTTTAATTATGCTGGAAAATATTTAGCCTTCAAATCTGGAAATTGGTTCATTAATGTTGATCCTCTGCCTTGGAATTTGGAGTGGCTGAAGTTGTTTTCACAAAAAATTGTTCATTGTCCATTCAAAACACCAACTGCTCTTTTCTTTCCATTCAACAACTTCCAACTCATACACCTTCACCTCTCTGTATGTTCTTATGGGAGAAGTTTGCATCTTATTGCTTCACCAATACTCATTAGCCCCTTGTGCTTTGCTCCTTTGGCATTTCTTTTGTTATATGATCGGGCTAGTGATTATTAGCTTAATGCTATATCAGGGCCTCTTTATAGTGTAAATTAATGCAAAGTTCCGCTTTTGTTGCGTCTCCTTTTGCTTTATCCCTTCACACATTTCTTCACCATATGACAGAGGGTTGTGACCTACCACTTAGCCTTGAGATGCTAGGGCAATTATTTTGTTTCCAGGGGTTAATTTTCCTTTATTAAGTGATTAGCACCTGAGGTTATTTAAAATCCTCTCGACCTTGTGCCAGCCCAATATCAGAGCCCCCTTATCAGAAAATGTTCAGTTGCTAACTCTTATAAAGTGCCGACATCCTCAATCTTTGATATACAATATTTGATATGACATCATCACTCCACCTGGCACCTCATGAGTGGTGACATGTGTCACCCAGATTTGTACCCTTAGGCCCCATTAAAACACCAAAACTATCAACTAGGTGTCCTAGCATACCACCACATCACGCTGATGTTAGATTCCATTGTATCTTTATCAGAACCAATCATATGTCACCATGTGTCCCACTAGAGGAGAGAATGACAGTCCACCTTTGGTTTTGTGGTGAAATTCTTTGTTAACATTTATTGGTGTTCCCTGATGGTTTTAACACTATCAACACATTTGTATATAAAAAATTCTTAAGTTTGTCACCTTCATAAGTTCCAGTTCTCTGATTCATCGATTCTTCGATGCGTTGATCGCCCTTGACCTCCAATATGTGATCCTCCATGTGTCGATCACCCTAGACCTCTAATATGTGATTGTTGATGTTCCCTAGACCTTCGATATGCAATTGCCAATGTGCATTTGACCTCTGATATGAAATCAGAAATGTGTCAATCATCGATATGCTCTGGACCTTTGATATGCGATCACTGATGTATCGTCCCTTCCTAAGGCTTCAATCCTTGAAAGTTTAGCAAACCATATCTTTTGATTTAGGAGTCCATTTTTGGACTTCCACACACCATTGGAAGGCTTGTTCAAAGCAATTTCCAATGGTGAGGGTTTGATGTAGGATTTGAGTCCTTATGCTTCTTGCAATATGATTTCAAAATTCTCTACTGATTTACTATGATTTCCAAAAAATGTTGAAAACTTATTGCAATTTTAAATATTGACTCTACAACCTTGTTGTAGTGTTTTCTTCTCAAATATGTACAAAAATAACCCACTTAAGATTGTGGATGACAAAAAATCTCAACAATATAAATGGTTGCTAAACCTTGTAGGTCTGTAGTAACTAATAGAAACAAAACCTACCAAAGTCCAGATCTATGCCACAATCATAGTTAAACAACAAAAATAAAGAGTAATAACTACAATCATCCAATGGAAACCAGATATACAAAGAATAGTTTTAATATAACACCTATGAAGGGAACAAATAAATGTTACCAAACCCCCTCTATGGGATGGATTCTTGGCTATCCTTAAATGTCTTCAGTTTGTGTAGAGTCTCTCTCCTCTATAATGTATAAACCCAACAAAAATATGGTGTGCGACACTGAAAATAATCGGAGTTACAATAGTGAGTGCAAGAATAAAAATAATCAAAAGTGAATAATGAATGGAACACCCTTATATTTATAACAAAATATTGAATTATCCTCGAATAATGAGAAATAATAAAATATTATTGATCCCATTCTTGGAATATTTTATTATATTTGGTTAGGAGGGAAAAAATATTTAAACTTTTATGTAGAAATAATAAATAAATGATCTATTTATCATCTCAAGAAATTAGTTAAGGAGTAATAAAAAAAATAAGGATTTATTTAATTATTCCTAAGGGATTTATTCAAATTTGACAAAGAATAATAATTAATTAGTGATTAATTAATTATTCTTAAAGAAAAATAAGATAATTAATGATTTATTAGTTTATTTTTCATGACTGGGTCAAATATGACAAGGAATAATAATTGAACAATGGTTTAATTAATTATTCCTGGAAGAAAATCAAATAAATAGTGATTTATTTAATTATTTTTCATGGGTTTAACTATAAATTACTTAACAAGGTGGTTTATTAAGTAATTTATCACAATGAAAGAAATTTTACTATGTTAAAATTGGCTTTACATGGTGTACTTCAATCCATCTAACAAATTAGGCCAGATGATCAATTTTTTGGTGATAACAGATTTCTCACCAATGTATGAGTGTTAGGAGCAAAACATATGATTGAAGTACATTGTAAAGAAAGAATCCCTAGACAACACAAGGGAGCCAGAGAGAGAGAGAGAGAGAGAGAGAGAGAGAGAGAGAGAGAGAGACTAATAAAGCTGAATTGAAAGAGGATAGGGACAGAGGGGGCGAGACTAATTCAAGTCTCCTTTTATGTTGCGGTACCGAGCTTAATGAGGCAGGGGAGGCATACTCATACCTGCCAAGATAACTTAGTACAAAATAATGGTTTGCCTAGAAATATAAAACTAAGCAATGAAGTACATGTTGAATGGTACATGGCATGCTGCTATAACAGAGCCATAAAATAATACAGTATGTACCATATACATAATGCACCTAGAAAAACATGAGCCAAGGCTGAATAAAATAATATCTGAGTACATGAGATACAAAGGTCCTTCCCTCAAAAAAAGGGTGGGAGGGAGGGTAGAATAATAGGAGAAGCCTTGTTGAATAGGGAAGGGCTCTTCAAAATTGAACAGATCATTTGAAGGAGACATGTATGGTATGAACACTGCAATTGGAAGGAACCAAACCCATATGAATGCATTTAGGCATGTGGGGTGCTACTTGAAGGACCAACCTCTCATGAGGTCTGAAACATATCACACACATCTGAGAATCACTGCTACAATCTGTTGCATCACTAGACCATCAAGTGTATGAATCACGAACATGAAAAAACTAAGTTAGAGGGAAATAATAAGTCTCTCTACTCGATCCAAGGCGCTGAACAAAAATTGAAGCTGGAACTAAGATACACCGCCCTCTAGGCCATTCTTCTACAATAAATGAGCTGATGTCGACAGAATAGGGCCCGTGATAGATGACGCAATGAGGATCCTCATATAAAGCACGAGGGAAAATAGTAATGCAATTGATGCACTGAGACTAGGGATAATGGGGAGAAATTGGGACTAAGGGACAAACAAACGACTACCCCTGTCAGAGCATAAAATGCATGGTTGACCTAGCAACAACTGACTCAATTTCGTAAGGGATGGGGATAGTGTGAATGGAGGCCAAAATGGGAAACACAAGATGGAAGGTATGAAAATATGGGTGGAATAATGTGACATGGTATAATGGGACAAGACATAGACTCCAAGAATGCAAGGGTGACTCATCATGGATGCTCTAGATAAGAGTAACTCGTTGATGTTGCCACATAGACTAGGCTCGATGAGGACCATCAAAACATGAGTAAATGATGGTTACTCATGACAAAAATCAACACATGGTATGGCAAGTATTAAGATGATGTGGACCTCAAAGCACAAGTATCTATTTATGAATAAATTTGATTTTGAGAGGCGAGGAAGAGACCCTTCTTGGAAAAATGACTTACTAGTGAAGTGTCAAATCATCACAAACTGAGGAAGACCCATTATAGTACTCAAGGACTGCTTTCTAATGGTGTTGAAAATTCATCAAACTGAGCTACAGTTTGGTCACGATGTGCAATATAAAAATTGTGAGTTTTCGTATAAAAGTGTGTTTTTGCTCCAATTTGAGAGGAGGAGAAGGTCCTAAATCTTATGGAGTTTGTAGCGGAAAACCTAACCATCAAAATTGGGATCTGCGACTTTCAAGAAAGTGGCCTTAATGCTTCTTGGAATGATGGTTCCTAGTGAAGAATTAAGGGAAGAGGAAAATGAGAATGAACTACTAGAGGAGGTCTATAATCATCCTCACCCACGAAGTCAAATATGGGGACTATGTGGACATAAAGTAGAATATTTGAAGATATGGTATCAAACATCTATAATATGCGATGTGCATATGGCTCACCAGAGAGGCCAGCATGACAAACTATCCAAGTAATGGGAGGATAATCGACCATACCTAGACTCGATGGGATCTAGGCCAGGACCTAATTCAGAAGATGGCTAGGGGAAAACCATCATGCCCCCAACCATGGGATACTACCCGCAAGCATATGTAATGGAGGGGATTGATCTAGTATGCAAAGGTGGGACTGATGCATCCTAGTAGGAGGAGTTTGAGGAGCGCCATTGCGTTCCGAGTGCTCGAAAAAAGGATTCAAGCATCACGACCCAACTTGGCATAAGATCCTCCCAAGGATGATAATAAGATTTAGGGGCATATGTAACCCCCCAATACGTTATGGGTGTACTGGATGTATTTAGAGCTATGGGTTGCAAACACTTATATGTTTTATATCATACATAATATGACTATGAATTTTATATGATGATGATGGTTTGCCATTTGTTTTCTTTATGGTTATTTTTTCTGGTGTACATGTGATAAATTCCAATCTAGAATATGATTTACAATGGTATCTACATTGTGATTTTGGGTCATAGGAACATGGCTGAAGCTAATGGTTTCAAATTCATGTACCAACATTTTAACTCATAGATATTTTCTAAACAGGACTTGGTTATGCACATGATACACACCATTTAATTGCATGAAAAGTAGTAAGGAATTAAAATAACATCAATAGGATGTGATGAGCAAGGGAATCAACTAAAATACCTATCACTACATCATATTCGACATGATTATTTTTGGCAGATCCAATGCACATGTCATTCGAAAGGAATAAAGTATGCAAGGGGGTAAAAATAGCCCAGGCTAACGAGGCTAGATTCTGGGAGAAGCAACTCACACCATTGGCATGACTGATATATGGTGTGGATGATGGATCCGTTTTAAATGTGCAAAAGAAAATGGATGAGATGATGCAATCTACCTAACTTCATGGCAGAAATAAAGACACACAAATCAAAGGGATGTGCTATGAGAAAACTTTCATGAGGTAGAGCGCATTAGGAGAATTAGGAAGGAGATGGCCTTCAAAATTCTCCAAAACATATGTCCCCTTACCTATGTGGAAGGGTGATCAGGGGTAGACATATCTTCTGCGGTGTCCTCATCGGAACGGAAGATTCATGGATGGGGGTAAGACTGACTACATGATGCGATGACATTACCTGGTGCATCAACCTAAGAAATAAGGTTCACATATGCATCATCTGGAATGGTAGACTATGAGCTGGTAGATGGAGCATTTATGAATGTTGAGACCTAGGATTTTGCCAAAAGAGGTTCAATAGAAGCATGTGAAGAAACCTCAAAAACATTTTCATGCGAGGAACTCAAGGATGATGACAGGTAAATGATATGGCCTATGGTGTTTGTCATCTCAACATCGGGAGACATATCATAATTGTAGGACTAGAGTCCCCTTGTTCTGGTTGACTAATGGTACCATAATCCATAGGTAGAGGAGTAGTTGATCCACTATGAGTGGCCTCGTATTCGCAAAGTGCTTCAAGGAAATCGAAAAATTCATTGAGATGAGGGAAACAATGGGAATAGTGGCCATGATGATGACATAAGTCACAAGGGTGATCTGTGCACAATATTTTGAGTCTCTTAGGTGGGCTGGCAAGTTAACATAGACTTATGGGATATTTGACTTAGAAACACTTAATGAACCAAAGGTTTTATTTAAGGGAGTTCAGGACAATTATTGGCGACGTGCCCAACAAATTTATACAAAGTGCATGGGGATAATGACTTTGGGGCCTTAGGGGCTGGAGGAGCTTGGAAAACCTTGTCCTTAATTTCTTTCCTCTTAGCATTCCCCCCTATCCAGATTCTTTTGCAACAAGAGTGGGCTCCTGTTGAGGTTGGGATGGAACTGAAGTGATGACAGGGGCCATAGGGACTGGTTGAACTAGGGTCAAATCATGATAAGGTCTTAGCTAACCAGGCGGAATGCTTGTAGGGGGATCTATGTACCATACTAGGATCACTAGAGTCATGTTAGGAAGGACCAATGAAGCCATGACAGGGACATAAAATACTTCCGGAGGGGGAATAGGAAAGGTATCTCGTATACAGGGTAGTGTCCCGGTGGAATATCTCCTAGATGGTTGAGACCTAGAGGAGCAGTTCCTGGTGGAAACATAGGAGAGGTACCCACAAATGGAGGAGGTCCTGGAGGTGGATCCAGAGGGCTCGACTGGGATGGCAACAATAGGGTGTTGAGGAGCTAGCTATTGGTTAGATGTACCCAACTACTTGAGAGAAGCTTGTGACACTTGTAACATGCAAACACTCATAGAGTTAGGCTCTAATATGGGAGGGGGAGGATCAGGGACAACATCCAATAGTGAAGAAGCTTTGTAGACTCCAGGTGAAACACCAGTGAGAGAATGTGAATACTGTTTTTCTGACATTGACGAGATAATGGATTGGAGGAAGGTCACGGATTCCAACTTATAGTAAGTCAAGTAATCAATGGTAATGATCATCCCTTCATGGGGGAAGCACATCTTGCGGAACACATAGATGTGACGACTAACATGGCATATGGATTACTACAACCTAAGGGCATCAATGGATTCAATGTCGACATGGACAGTATTGCCTGTAATGGTCACTTGACAGTTTCGGTACATGTTAAGGGGTAGGGAGGAGTGTCTATCCCAAGCATGCAAAAGTGATGGTGGAGGGGGAAAACTCAGGTGACTTAAGTTGTTTCCAAATAATATCGGACATTACACACGTGGATGCACCTTCGTCAATAATGCATCGAGAGATGATGACATCACAGGCTCAAACTAGTATCTGGAAAGCAATAGAGGAAGGCAATGGGGGATGTTCCAATGCATCAACTGGGAAGACAATCAAAAAATCTTTAGAAGGATATACTGCACCCAAGGCAATTAGTAGAGATTTATTTTGAAATGGAAATGACTAGAGGACTTCCAACGTTGACATGGCAACAGGTGATTTTGCCAAGTCATCTACTATACATTATGTATGAGAAGCTTGGTTAGAAGCCACATTATGGTGTAATGGTCCCTTTGGGATCTTGGGAATGGCCTCAAATTTAGGTTGAGGGATCTGTAACACACCATTTGGTGTCGTAAGAGTCTCAGTAGATGCTTTGTTTTTAGAATCAGTGGTGGATGAAGTCAATGGATTGTCATATTGACGTGACTGAGTTTTCATGTTGATATCAGAGGTATTAACCTCATCAAGGTTCATCATAAGGATCTGGTAGTCACCAGGACCAGAAGGTTGGGGGGGATGGGTTGCTTGACCTAGCTGTGGTTGTGATGAGCCCCATAAATGGGCCATTATATGGGCTCATTTTACCTCCTAACATAGTCAAATAAATGATTCTCTTAGCTTATTATATGTTTTTTTATTATATTTATGCTTATGGAGTGAGTTGAGTTATTTATGATGCCATGTCATCTAATGTGTGTTTAATGCAGCTTATTGTTGAATTTTGAAGACAAAGTCAAAGATTTAGTGGACAAATGGCAGAAACAACTTGAAGTGGACAAAGGAGAGGACTGATAGGAGTGAATCCCCCTCATTTATTACTCCCCACTTCGAATTCCCCTTCATTCAGCTCGGAGTAAAAATAGCCAAATCAATGCACTAGGAGGCAATTGAGCAAGTGGAGGATAACTGATGATTATCTCGAGTTTTGGGAGCCAAGCCTCCCTGATTTTAAGGGAGCTATTGGTAGGTTCAGTTGTATAAGTATAGAGGCTTAGGGCCTCACTAGGGTCGGATTTTTGTTGGATTTTTGCTGCAGTATTTCTTATCTAAACTCTTCTTAACTTCGAGCATATTTTCGTGACAATTTAATGTAATCTTGTTATTGTTTTGATAATAAAGATGGAATAATTTTTTTGCTAGCACTGAGTTACCTCAGAGGGATAAAGCTCTTGGGTTAGGGCCCAATCCAAGTAGCCAATCTCCTCTTTATTTGTATTTATACGCTTTGTTTCAGTCTGTAGATTAGTTGTTGTTTGACGTATCTTTCACATGAATAAGAATAGGTTTCTTTTGATGGTTCAGTAGTTTGCTTCCATTTGTGCTTTCTATATAAGTTTAAGGAGTGAGAAAAAGAAGATTCATAGGGCTAGCAATAGTGCCTTGGTCTCTCTTCCTCCCTTTTGGACCATAAATTGAGGCAAATACCCTCTTGCTGCTCCAAAAACGTAGTTTTTCCTCATTCATAGGACTTCTAGTGTTTGAAGTATGTTAGAAGGTTAATGTTTTTCTTTAGATCCTTTCCACCAGGCTCACTTCTTTATTTGAAATCAGTCTTCTCCCATTCTTTCTTTCTTGTAGCATTTCTCGGCATTTTCTTTCATAGATCATAGTTTACTTGATGCAAAAACTCTGTTGTTAGATAAAATTATTTCCTTGCTTACTTAATCTCATTGGTTGTCTCTCACTTATTTATGTAGCATATATATTCTAACAGTAGGCCAGCTTATTAGCCATTCCATTCTCGATTTGATCTATTCCCTACAGGTCACCCAAGTCTCCCCCCAATTTTGCCTTAGTTTCCTGCATTTTCCACAGAATTCCTTCTTCTCTCCTTGAGTAGATCCTATCATATTTCTCTCTCCTAATGATTTTTGGTATACCCTAGGTTCCCTAACACTTCATTCCAACCTTTGTTCACCGTTTCCACCCACTCTCACACCCTCAAAACAGCCAAAACTGCTCTCGGCCTCCTTCTGTAGACCTCCTGTACATCCCCTGTGTACTCCTGTAGATTTTCTTGTAGGCTTTCCTTTGAAAGCTGAGTGCAGGAAAAGCCTCCATAAGGCCACCTACGACCTCCTAGGACCCATCCATACCATCCTACATCCTCTCATGTCCCAAAGGCACCCTGCAACCCCACTTATTCATTGCCACCTTCACACACAATAAAATACATGCATGTAAAATTCACATAAAAATACATAGAAATCGAAAAAGATGTTTTTTTTTCTCATTTACTTCCAGAAATAGCTTGAGTATATATTTCTTACTTCCTTGAGTAGGTAATGACATTAATTTCATGGTTTTCATAGTGTTTTCTACAAAAGTAGGATTAGTTGGTGAATTAAGGTTTACTAGGTTTGCTTTACATTTCAATCTTCCTTTCTGCAGGTAGAATAACATCAGTAGAGTAATCTCTCTCCTTTCCCTTTCATCACATATAGAGCTCCTTCTAGAATCCATAGAATTTGTCTAGAGCTCCTAGTGATCTTGCACTAGCTGACCAAGTGACAACCTGCGATAAGAACTACTACTTTTGCATATAGCACCGTCGCTTCCAAGTTTGTTATGAACTACTGGGTTGATAAGAGTAAAGTAGGAAACCCAGGAGTTGTAGCATTATTACTGCAACACTGGTGCTCACCACTTTTTGGTGTCATTGCCAAGGAAGTGTCAGAGTTTTCTGTGATTACTTATTTCTTCTATTTTTTTCTTGCAACATTCTGCTAATAGTTTATTTCAACAAAAGTAGAATAGTCATTTCCTTTCTTTTACTTCTACATTTCTTTTTCTTTCCTTTTCAATTCTACATTTTCCATTTCAAAAAAACTAGAATAGTCACTTTCCTTTCTTTTAGTTCTGCATTTCCTCGCTTTCCTCTTCAATTCTGTAAATTTCATTTCAGCAAGTTCATTTCAGTTAACTGTAAATTGTTTTTTTCAATCAATTTTAGTTTTGCAGGTACTATTAGTGTGGGGAAAAAGAAACAAAAGCCAACCAAAAAGATTTCCTTTCATGCCTCGTAGGTGTTAGAGCCTAGATTTACCTTAGGTTGAAAAGGTAGGATCTAGGGCCAACATCAAACCATGCTCATCCTAGTAGCTAGCCCTACCAGTCAGGAGAGGGCTCTCTTCGGATCAATCTCAGCTAATTATGATCACTAAAGTCTTGATATGACTGATTTGATTACTGATCTTAGGCTAGGTATAAATGTAAGGGAGTTTTATTGAATAAAATGTTGTGTTTTTGGGCTCTAAGGAAAGTAGATTTTGGTTGTAGGGAATGAGGTTCAGTCTTGCAGGGGTCTCAATGGGGCAACGTAGGCAACTGTATTTGGCACTCTAAATCAAGTTAGATGGATAGATCAGATAGAGGAGGAGTTGAAGAGGGCAAGTGAAGCCATGGATCCTCTTCAAATAGTGGAAAACATAAAAAAATAAAGCAAACTTCAAGTAGAGCACTGGAATTTCAATGTATTCTACTTACACTCTTGTTTGATTTAGCTGAGAAAAAGTAAAAGAGAAATGATATACATAACACATGAATAAATTCACAAGGACATAAGAAATCACTATACCAAAACAAATTCCACAGGGATCCCAAAGAGTACTGCAAATCCTGGTCTCAATTCCTTAGCCAAAATACTAATATGAGTGTACAATGAAGCTCCTTGCTTTCTCAAGAGTCCAACCATGCTAATGACTGAAAAAACACATAATATAGAAAAATAATAGCTCATCCTCACCTCTAGGGTTCGAGCTCACATTTTTAGGAGCTGATCCAACAGATTCTAAACTAGGAACTAGAAATCAGGAAATGAAACAACATGCCTCTAGAAACAAGGGAACTGATTCATTCAGTTTCAAACAACATTTTAACTGATGAATCTACCTCACCAAGTGGAAATTTGACATATTTACATCATGATCCATCAATGTACATGAAATTACATCACAATTTTACATTTAGAAAGCGAAAAAGTGAAACTAGCCAAAACTAGGCGTAAAACAGAGCAATACTTGGTTAAACATGCAATTTTTCCTTTATGCGCTGCGCCTGAATCTCTATGTGCTGCACCTATTTAGACCCACTTTTGGAGGTCTTCCTGATATCCCAATGTTATAGACATTTTTGGGCACTTCAACCCCAATCACAAATGTCCATAAACTAAGGGCTCTTAAGTCCCTAAAATTGTTGCTTCACTGCCTAAGGGAACAAGGTCAATTGATTACATCATCTCCTAGAAGTTCTCCACTGAAAACTGCTCATAAATGGTCAAAACTGGACCATAATGAAATCTCAATGTAAAGGGTGCGATGCATATCACCTTCCCAATGTACAGGGTGCGATGCATACTATTTTGCTCCTCTGTAGGGTGCGATGGTCGGGAATGGACAAATGGCAGGGACAAAAATGCAAGGTGGAAGATCATGGAATCTTC
>APFE030186933.1:97147-130129 GCA_000404065.3 Pinus taeda | reverse complement strand
CTCCAAGTGGAAGCAGGAACTATCAGAGAGAAGACACTAATCAAGATCCCAAAAGATGACTCACCTCTTTGTAATCATCTATATATGGATCCCTCATCATAGAGATCCAGAGGCTGGAATTTTGTAACTTATAGAGAAGTGGTGTTGGTATTCTGGTGTACATTCACAGTGTTGGGTGATTTTTCTTTGCTTGAGGTGAAGAAGGGCTTCTTAGCTGGAGGATGATGATGGGTCAGAGCTCCTGGTTGTAATCCTCCTGCTACTTTTCATCTGAATAAAGCTATTCTTGTTTCCTTCCATATTCTTGAGTACTTGTTTATATATGCTTGTATATGGTTAATGTACATCTGATCCTACATTATTTATGAACTTAGATCCTAGTTTCTTGCATAGTAGTATGTTGCTGTGATTCTACAGGTCCTTTTGAAGCTGAGTAGACGAAGAGCAAGTGGAAAAAATCTATCAGGAAAGGGAGGAAATCGAGCGTAAGACTCAGGTTGGCCCTCTTGGTTCTCCTCTCATCTACTTTCATAAAAGGAATCAATAGTAGACTTTGATTGTTTGTTTCTAAGATAGCCACTCATCTTAGTAGGAATAGCAACATCCATGTGGACACTATTCCCCATATAACAAAATGGTGACTCCACCGTGGAGCGACTAGATTACTTGTTAGGATATCTATCCTTGTTTCTTTTATAAACATACAAATGGAGCTCGAAGTCAAGCCAGCTAGCCTTCAAACTGCATTTGTCATACAAATGCAAAGCAGATCAATGCTGCTTTAGTCAATCTTCGGGTTTTGTTTATGAATTAAACATTAGATCTGCAAGTAATCTAATTGCCCTGAGTGGTGGCTCTAGTAACCTCTTAGATCACCCCTGTGTTTTTACATACATTGATCTATACTTATTTAGCTTATACACCTGAACTAAACTGCAAACTGTGAATGAAATCTCGTTCAAAGTCTCGCATTGTAACCATCGCACCCTGCCTTCAAGGTAGCCTGTATGCATCGCACTTCCCGAATGGAGTAGGTGTGCTGCATACTGAGTTCACTGTGTAACAGGTGAGATGGTCAGGGAGGATTGGTTTTGCCCTCCGAGTGTGGATTTTTCTCACTCTTTTTAGTCTTATTCAAGATTTTTTGTTGTCTGTAATTAGTGTACTTCTATGAATACCCCCTTCTCTTGCTCTATTCTGCCTCCTTAGTGTAAAGAACTATAAATGTTTTTAATGTATTGTGCGTTGTTTTAGTTCTCTTTCGCAAAAAGTAACATAGTCGAACTGTTGTCCCTAGATCTGAAAGTGTCATAGCTGTCATTTTTAGTTTTAGAAAGCAATCCCATTGTTTTAGATAGTTGATTATACAGTTACTATTGCATAAGATTTGAATTACTAGTTTTAGAGCATCGAAAAGCAATTTCCATTTCAAAATCGCAAAGTGTCTCTCTTGCTCTCACTTCATTTTGAAAAAGAATTTTGTTGAGTACAATCGCTTTAAAAGTAATTCAGTTTTGCACATAGATTTCTTGGCTTGATATAGGACTGTGCATATTAGCGTGTGCTCTGTGCTCTGTGAAGAAAAGATGCTTGACTTTCTTCCCTTTAGTAGCTAGGATTTTCATTGTTGAAAGAAGATAAAACGTCTATTTATCATCTTAGACTACATTTAGGAATTATACATACATCACATGGTGAACTTGAAAGGCAAATTGTTAAGAAAGATTAACTTAAAATAAATCTCAATGAATCTAACAATGCTTTGGAACTTAACGCACAACATCTAGAGGTCTAAGCTAGAGACATATTCTGGCGTCGTAAAGCCTGGTAACTGTTGCTTTCAGTGCTGGTTGGGTGATTCCTCTACTCTGAGATGGCAAGTGCCAGTACGGACTTGTGCTCCCACATACTGTCGTGTATATATTGGGAGACCACAATAGGTTGCATCCTTTATCATTAGGAAGCCATGTCTGTCGCCCTACCGATCATAATGCACCGAACACAGCATTCGGGAAGATCGACTGCCGTAACGTAAAATGCATTCTGCAGTTTTATGATTGGTTTGATAATCCTCTCTGCCTAGATCTCCAAAGAAATCCATTTTGCTCCTTTTCAGACTCCTTAAAGGAAAAGGTTCTCTGAGCACTTGTCACTTCAAGCTCAATAAAAATCGAAGGCGACTAGAGTCATCTTTTGTTTTTTCTCGACTCTTTAAGATTGAAAAAACATGTTGTGTCAAAGCGTCTAAAATTTATTCTAATCGGAATAACGTCACTATTCCCTCGTTGGTCTTACAAATTAGTCTCCCTTCATCGCAAGTTCCTGTAGAATCGCTAGGAAATCTTTTGTATAGACTAAATATGTCTGAACAACCATCAACATCCAAGACTGTGTCATCTAATGCAATAGTAGCAGAACCTCTTGCTGCTACTCCAAAAATGTTCGCTGGTGTACCATCTGTCCCAGCAAGTTATCAACAACAAGCCGGAGTCCAATCAGCCACTGTTTCGAGGACATGGTTAGTTCCTATTTCTTCATCCAGATTCTCATCTGGTATTTCTAATTTTGAAACTCAACAAATTGATCCAATGTGTCTTCAAAGGCCAATCTATCCTTTAAGTATTGGATTACCACCATATGGGGGGCAGTATGCCTTTTCATTGTTCCCTCCTGGAGAACAACCATATGGGATTTTACAACAAAGTTCAGGTCAAACTAGAATTACATCCATCGGTTGGGTGCCAATACTACCTAAGCAACCAAGGGTTGTATATTCAATGCAACCAGTCCACCCTATGTCAAATATTCCCACTATACTTGCTATGGTGACTGCATCACAAGTACAAGTGCTACCTGTTGTATGTCAACCCCAGGTTTCTCAGGTTGCAATACAACAGCCTCTTGTCTCAGCGATTCAATCACAACCTCAGGTTAGTGCCTCCTTATCTTGAGTGACTCAGGCTCAAATAGGTACTATGACTCCTCATCTTGGTCAATCATCCAGTATTGGACAACAACAAATGGTCCAACAACCATGGTTGGTTCAAAATCAACAACCGCAATTCCAACAATCATATCAAGGACCTGAGCAATAAGTCTTTGTAAGTAATGGGCAACCACATTTCCAAAGCGGTTATCAACAACCATACTATAATGGTTATGCCCATCAACCTTATCAAAGTTACCAACGTCAAGTACATTATGTTGGTCTGCAAAGACCCACTGCTCAGGCAATTCCATCTTATCCTAGGTATGCTTCGCCTAACCTAAATCAACAATTGCACTTTGTAGCAGCTCTAGGATTACCAGATCTAAATCGGTTGATGAATGATCCAATTGCTTATGACCCTTGGTGGCCGGTGATTCCACATAAAATTTTGTCAGATATTCCTAAATTTAATGGAAATCTAGGTCAACACCCATCGAATCATGTGATGAACTTTCATCTATGGTGTTCATCAAACACTCTCAACGATGATTCGATCAGGCTTCACCTTTTTCAGCGAACGTTAACTGGTCCGGCAGCAAAATGGTATATCGAATTGCCTAGAGCTTCATTTGATAACTTCAGTACCCTAGCCACAACCTTTTTAACCCATTTTCAGTTACCCATAAGGTATGAAATAGGAGCAGAGCTTCTTACCAATTTCAAACAAACGACAACCAATCACATATACGATCATATTCATGAGTGGAGACGTCGTCGTAGAATGGTAGAAACATATGTTCCTGATCAGCTATTGGCTGAATGGTTTATTAAGTCACTGTTACCCTCTATTACAGAAGATGTGGCAAAGGGAGGAGTCGTCATGAAAGAGCAAGTTATTGCTCGTGCACAATATCTAGACTTGATCTATACTCAGTCTGGCACGCTCTACGATCAAATCCCTAACGATACTAGACCAGAATTCTTCGTTCCTCCACCTCCTAAATCAAACAAAGACTCTCATGTCGGTGATGGTGTGATAGGTATGACAAGCACTAAAACCGCCAAGGCCACATCGAAAAAGGCCTACATGGTTTCGAGTCAAGATGAAAATAAGGAACTTCTAACCTCGGAAGTAAATATCGTGTCAATAGAAAAAGGAAAAGAAACAAAGCAGCCAGGAGGCAAAAGGAAAAAGCAGGGGAAGAAGAAAAACCAAGGAGACTCGTCTCCTAGAAAATCTTCTGCAAACCCTTCTGGGAATGGGAAACCTCCTTAAGGGTGTCAGATATGTGATCAGGATCATCAAAGAAGAGATTGTCTATATAAAGCTAAGCTTAGAAAATTCTTCAAGAACTCAAAATGCTCAGCGATATTGACTGATCCGTTTCCGAACCCAGGGACAAATCTAGTTTCTAGCGACAATGCTTGCCCGTCCTGAGTGCTTATGTTGTCCATTTCAAAACAACAAAATGATGCTTTGATATCGACAAGGAATAAAGATTATGGGAATCCATAGCTGTCGAACAACAAGGCTACAGATCATCCTAGTAGTTTGACAACAAATTCGACCGAAGTTGTGCCACCCATCATTCCTGAGCTAACGACAAAGACGCCAAAGGGAGTAGTACACAAATTGACATTTAATCCTTGTGCCAAAGTAGCACAACATTATAATATAGTGGAGGATCTGGCCCAATTGCCATCCGCTATGTGGACACTTGAGGTACTGCAAAATTTCCCTTCCCAAAAGCAGGCTTTATTATCAGCGATAGGTGGATTGATGCAATGGATTCCAATCTTGTGGCCTTTGATCACAAAGGATATGACCCTCAGTTACCAGCTCAACTATCTTTCCTTATTCAAGTGAAAGCCCTCAACAAAACTATTCATCGAACAATTATTGATGAGGGGGAATCTACATGTATTATGTCAATGAGTTGCTAGAAAAATTTAGGCTCACCGCCCTTGTCGCGATCGTCAACGATGTTAAAAACATTTGATGGGCGAACATACACTCCATATGAGATTTTAAGTAACTTACAAGTCGAACTGGGGGGCAAAACAGTAGAAATTGATGTTGAAGTTATCAACGGAAACCTCGATTACAACATCCTACTGGGAAAGCCCTGGATATATGCTATGGTTGCCGTTGTGTCGACATACTTTAGAAAGATTGCATTTCCCTTCCAAGGAGGAATCACAATCGTCAACCAACAAACACTTCTCCCCGACAGTTCACAAGTTACGGGAAGCATTCCGATGATCCACGGAAGCTCTCAATCACTTCAAAATATCGAAGTAGGCCTCCTTAAAGACCCTTCCTTAATGGGGACTTTTGCCCTTCCGCCTCCGAGTAAGCTGGCAGAAGTGGCCACAGTGGAAGCCTATCCCATGAGATCTTCTACATCAACAAAAATGAAGAAGAACTTAGAACATTTTGATAGGGTGGATCATCGTGAGGCATTTCCTCCAAGCCCTACCATAGCTACATCATCTGATGATCAATTCAGTGAAGTTGTACATTATGTACTGGAGGCATTGGAACCAGATTTTTCCTTCATAACCCCTTATGAGTTGTGATCAAAGGTCGCCATGAGGATAGTTCTTTCACTGTGTCAAACTCATAAAAAATGAAACAACTCCCTTTCCAAATCAAGTCTTTCAAAGATCTTGGAGGTAAACCTTCATTCCAACCACCGAGTTGAATGCAATGAAGCTTGGGGGGCATGCGCCTCGATTTGCATTATTATGTTGGGGACATGAAAACTTATCGCGAGCAATGTTGTCGCAGAGTTCAAGCTCGTTAAAAAATAAACATAAGTCATGAGAAAGTGTTTCTCCCCGCGTTTAAGCTCATTAAAAAATGAACAAGTAAATAACCATTGTGAATGCCTTATCGCTAGCTTTTGAGCCTTGGTCATGTTCTCGCCATCACCTCCACTCTATTTTTAGCTGATAATTCACCCCCATATGATTGTTTACTGCTTCGAGGAACATCTACGAAGAGTGATTCTGCTAGCCATCCTTGTAACACTGCCATGATTGGAAAATTCCAAATCTTACCTAGAATCAGCTGCTACCTGAAACCATAATTCGTTCCTAAAAAACAAGTCTTATTTAAGCGCTTTTCACCTGACTCATAAAATATGAAAAGAGTGCCGAGCGATTGGCCTCTCCGGCTCGTTAAAAGGAATCAGAAGTGCAATCCCTCCTCTAGATTTTAATCTTTTTGGACCTGAAGGATTATTACACAAAAAGATCAAGCGCTTGTCTTGTTCGGCTTGTTAAAACTATGGAAAATTCATCCCTTTTGTATTATTTTATGCATTTTTGGACTTAAGGGATTATACAAGAAAAACAAATCTTTGGAGTCTTCTTTTCGTTTCTTTCAGACTCTTTAAAATTGAAAGAGACCGAGTTATCTTTGTCGTTAAAATCGTTAAAACTAAATAGCGACAAATTCATCCAACAAGACGAGGACGAGTTTCACTGTCGCTAGGCTCGCTGAATATAGTGATAGGTTTTCCCAAAGGGCGGATTATAGAAGAAGCATATATTATCCTCCTCAAGCTTGAAAAAAATAAAGAGGTACTGGTCAGCAATGACTGGGGAAAATTGGGAAGAAAACAAGAAGAAACTTTATTGGTAGCAAGTCGCTCTTGAACATTACACTTTCCTTCCGCATCCATGTCAGGTTGGGTTGTTCCGTTCACTGGTCTTCACCATTGGTCCATCACACCATCCATCTTTGGGGTTAACGCTACCAATCCATCGTCAGTGTTGCCAATATGTTCAAGAGAGGTCATTCAGACAATTCACCTGTGTCTCACCCACTGCAATACATTCATTCTTCATTCCTTCATGACTGCCACCCTGAACCCCATATCATCAGTTTGTTTTCACCTACAAAATAATTTTCTTTGTTCCATGTCATTGATGTGGGATTCATTAAGGCCCGCCTACGACGGGTCGCTTCTTGTCAACATCAGCTCATTATCCAAGAAGTTGACTTACGAAGAACCCTTTCAGTACTTTGAAGCTTGCATGCCTTAATGACAAGTTTCTCACTTTCGGTGACAGGTTTACATCGATGGCCTTTGACCGAGAGATTTTGGGTGGTGTTCGATGCCAAGTCCTTTTTTCACACCACATAAATTGTACTGTAGTACCTTGAGGCTCATTGTCATTATTGGTGATTCCTCTCGTGCCTGTTAACAACTTACATCATTGGTTGGTAATCAGGCGATGTCTTTCCATGTTCGACTCCAATTTTTTTTTCACATTGATCGACTTGTACTCCGAGTAAAGATTGGCTGAGTTTTGAAGACCCTAGATCTAGTTTCATCCATCCGAGCTGTGAGATATTCAGGAACATAAAAACATCCAGTGTACATCATTGCCAAACAGATGATCATCCAAATCAACAGATGATGTGTCCATATCATCAGTCTGTCACACAGACGATCGTCTATCATATGTACATGAAAATAAGTTTATAAAGCTGAGCATGGGAATGCCCGCCTCAGTTAGATAATGAAAAAATGTTCTCAAATAATGTACTATATTTTATCTTATTGCAGGTCACCTCCCAGCTCAGAAAAACTTTAGATCCTCATATTAAAGCATTTCACCCGACATCAAAAAAGATTAATGACCTCATGCTTTAGGGGGCAACTGTTATAGACATTTTTGGGCACTTCAACCCCAATCACAAATGTCCATAAAATGAGGGCTCTTAAGTCCCTAAAATTGTTGCTTCACTGCCTAAAGGAACAAGTTCATCTGATTACATCATCTCCCAGACGTTCTCCATTGAAAATTGCTCATAAATGGTCAAAACTGGACCATACTGAAAGCTCAATGTAGAGGGTGCGATGCGTATCACCTTCCTAGTGTACAGGGTGTGATGCATACTATTTTGATCCTCTATAGGGTGCGATGGTCAGGAATGGGCAAATGGCAGGGACAAAAATGCGAGGTGGAAGATCATGAAATCTTCCAGAAGCTTCCCCTCTCACACTTGCCACTCCATTTTCGACCAGGGATGAGTAAGAGATCATCATTCTCCAAGTGGAAGCAGGAACTATCAAAGAGAAGACACTAATCAGGATCCCAAAAGATGACTCACCTCTTTGTAATCATCTATATATGGATCCCTCATCACAGAGATCCAGAGGCTGGAATTTTGTAACTTATAGAGAAGTGTTGTTGGTATTCTGGTGTACATTCACAGTCTTGGGTGATTTTGCTTTGCTTGAGGTGAAGAAGGGCTTTTTAGCTGGAGGATGATTCTGGGTCGGAACTCATGGTTGTAATCCTCTTGCTACTTTTCATCTGAATAAAGTTATTCTTGTTTCCTTCCATATTATTGTGTACTTGTTTATATATGCTTGTATATGGTTAATGTACATCTGGTCCTGCATTATTTATGAACTTAGATCCTGTTTTCTTGCATATTAGTATGTTGCTGTGATTCTACAGGTCCTTTTGAAGCTGAGCAGACAAAGAGAAAGTGGAAAAACTCTATCAAGAAAGGGAGGAAATCGAGCACAAGACTCAGGTTGGCCCTCTTGGTTCTCCTCTCATCTACTTTCATAAAAGGAATCAATAGTAGACTTTGATTGTTTGTTTCTAAGATAGCCACCCATCTTAGTAGGAATAGAAGCATCCATGTGGACACTATTCCCGTATAACACCCAATTAGCTCCAAGTATGCTTGTTGGAAAGTTCTGCCTGTCTACTTTCTAACCCAAGTGGAATTTTTCAATTTGGCGTTCATTTTCCCTGTCAAAAATAAAATCTCCCAAGATTGCTTTCTATGTGTCAAAATAGGGGCAGTAACGTCATTGTTTGAGTATTTTTTACCTTTTTGAGGGCTCAAAACCTGCCCAAACTTCTGGCCATAGGTAGGAAAACATAATTTTCCATGCCAAATCCAAAAATGCTGAGTTTTTATGATTTGGAGCTCCCTATCAAAGGCGAGCGCCACGTGGCACGTCGCATAGGGCAGAATTTCCTGTTTTTGTGCCAAAGAATTTCCAAAATGCAAAAAGTGCTCAAAATTTTTTGAAATTTGGGCTGAGTCTTCTCTATCAAGAGCTATGTTGGGCCAAGGAAGCCTCAGCCAAAATCCAAAGTCGATCATGTTCCTTTTGCCTCTTTGAAGCCTTCTTCAATTTTGTCTTTAAACTCCTTATTTACCTCTTGCAAACCTTGTTCCTCGCCATGTAATGGAAAGCCATGTGTCTTAGCAAGTTTTTCTCCTTGTTGGCCTTCTCCAACAATCTCTCTAAGTGGATATTGACTCTCTCAAGCCAAGACTCTCTATCGGCATTGATCTCCCACTCGAGTGAAGTGAACTCCACCCTCCTCCATTGGGTAGCTTGGCAATTCTCCCAAATGTTTTGTAACTTCATGATCACCTGCTGATCTTCAAGATGCTTATTCCTTTTCTCCAAGTATTTTATAATCCAATTAGCTCTTTCCAAGTTGAGGGAGAAGGCCTTGATGTTTGTCTGTTTCTCTTGGATGATCTCTTTGAGATTTGTGCTTTGGGGGCCCACATTTGTATCATCATCCTCAATAAAAATAAAGTCCCACTCACCTGAAGGCCCCTCATCCTGCATTGGACTCTTTCCTTTGTCCTAAACCTATGGTGTTGATGACGGAAGCGAGACCCCTTCCACCCCAGGTGGAGATAATACTCGCTTTGCTGCTACAAATAACTACCTACTTCCCTTCTGATAAGTGATAAACACCAACATATTGGTGACCTGTGTCTCATGACCCTCATGATGATAAGAAGGTCCACCTGCCTCACGCAAAACCTCTAAAGGTCCCTGAGGAGCTGTGAAAAACTCACGAGAGATGAAATCTTCGAAAGTGATACCCTTTAAGCCAAGCTAGTGGATGACCATAATTTTGATGAGAGAAAAATGGTAAATACTGTTGAACTGTTGCTAAGGAGTTTTGTGCTGCACTAGAGTGGTCATCCTTTCAATATTTCCGCACATGAAGTAAGGGATGTTCATCATCCGTACCTGGGTAAAATGCATCAAAACCCTGATATGGTATGCAAACAAATGGGAGAACCAGCCCTCACAACTGAAATACTTCATGATCAGTTTCATTAAAGGAGCATACTCATCTCTGAGGTACTAAAAAGGAAACACTCCCTTGAGCTGTCTCAAAAAGTGGGGCTTAATGTATGGTTCATAATGCTACCAGTCAATTTGTTGTCTCTTGTTCCATTGCTCTCCAATGTTGGGAATACCGGTTGCTAGTGAAATGGATTCTAGAGTTAATGTGAAAGTGAAAACAGCTAGAGTGGCTTGACAATCATGTAAATTCAGCACAAATAAGCGAGCCAAATCATGGTGAAACTAAATGCTAGCAACCTTCTCACAAAATTCATAGCAAGACTCATGTTGGAAACAAGATATGGCAAGTGAGCAGGCCAGTAACTCAGCAAGACTGGTTGGTTCTTCTCGATATGCTTGCCACCTCGATGAGGCCTACTCGGTGCATGTACCTCTGTGGGTGAGTCACTGTGAGTCTCCTCTTCATAATCATATGAAGGATTAGATGCCATCACTACTAGTAAATGAACTATTTTGGAACTGCCTTGATGAAAAATAGGTGAACTGTGATGTGCTGAAATTTCTTGATGAGGTGTTTGAGTTTTTGCTACCAAGGGAAGGGTGATATAAAGGATTGTATGGGGAGGAAAAATAATGAGGGATTTAGGGACTATTGGGGTAGGTTTAGTTACGAAAATGGGCACCTGGGGTATGATTTAGGAATTTTTTAGTAAGGGTTAGGGTTTGAAAATTTGCATTTGGGATTTTGGGAAAGGGAACTTGGGATAGGGGATTCGTTAATTTAGGGAATAAGGAAATGAATGAAAAGATCGGGTATGGGAGTGATTGAGGAATTTGAAGAAGGACTTGGTAGCAAAACAGTCAATACAAAACCCTTTGGCAGCAATTTTCTTTGGTAGGGTTTGGTTTCTTTTAAACACTTCACCATACGTCAACCATCATGAAACAACTAGCAATCTTTGATGAAAAACTATGAGAGAAGCTCAACCTACTTGTATCAATGGAAATCCATGCGTTTTGGGTGGTTTTGGAGCAAGTTTGGCAGTTTTCGAGCTTCCTAGCTGTGTGCGTCGCGCGGCATACCAATGCGTCGTGCCTGTGTAAAAATGAACTAGAGTTTGATGCCTAGTGCGTCGCACCAGCTGCATGTGTTGCGCCTCCTGCCCAGTGCACCGCGCCCAATGACTTGGAGTGATTTTCACTCAACTTTCTCACTTGCTCACCAAAATCACTTTGCCTTGCTTCTATTTTCCAAATGAACTTTTCAAATGAAGAAATAGCTTATAAACAAAGAGCTTTTAAATTTTTGGCTCATGAAACCCACTTTCATAATGTTTTTGATTTTGACTTTATTTTTAAACTCTGTTTTTGGACTTTTCACTTCTTTTTAGCTTTTTGATGAACCAAATGACCTATGCTTTGTTTGTTTTGCAGGTGATTGGAGCTACTGGGGCTAAGGAAAGAAACCAGGGTTGCAGGGGAAGCATTTACATATGGGGGAAATCAAATTACATAAATTTATACAGTTAAGGAAAAAATACTCTGTTTTTCCTCAAAACAGAGTTTTGAGGAAATACGTATTTCTGAGTATTTGATGACAAATTTATTGATGCTGGAACCTCCTCATGTGCCTACTGGTGGTTATTGGATGCTTTGAAACATTTGTTGATGAAACCCTAATGAAACCCTAAACCTAAAAGGCAATGAAACCCTAAATGGACCTTTGCAATCTTAAAGATAAGAAAGGTGATTGTATATGCTTTTTAATGACCAAACATGAACCAGCAGGTAAATGACATGAGGGAAATAGTAAGAGAAACCACTACCATCAGATGATCCATGTGCCTAATGGAATGCAAATGACTAGGCAGGACACCTAAATATGAAATGCAACAAGAGCATTTGATCTTTGACGGAGGGATGAAGATACCGACACTAACAGTAGGAATAAAGATAATTTAGTAAAATTTTTGCCCAACACCCCCATTACCTCACACAACCAATCTTCTCTCTTCTTTGTTGGTAGTTATCAAGAAGAACCTTTAGGTGAGAAACCTAAGATATTTGAAGAACTTATAGGGGAAGAAGAAGAAGAAAACATCCCTCCTAAGCGATGGCTGAAAACAGAAATGTTAGGGGAAATGGAGAGAAATAGAGGGTACCTTTCCCATTTGGGAGACCAATGGGGACACCAAAATGAAGAATATAAGTCCTTCATCCCTACCTCACTTCCATGGTTTTACTATAGAAGATCCTGACAACTTCTTGTTTGAGTTTTCTATCATTTGTCGAATCTATGACTATACAGAAGATGAGAAAAAGTTGAAACTATTCCCTTCTACTTTCAAGGATGCAACATTGCGCTAATTCATGGGGATACTTGGTAATAGCATCACAACTTGGGCTCAGATGCAACAGGCCTTTAATGACAAGTATCGAGACTACTATAGGTCAAAAGATACCAAAGAAGAAATCTTACGAATTACCATGAGAAGTGATGAATCCTTGGACGATTATGAAGAGAGGTTCTAGCTTAGTTACAAAAGGGCCAGGTGTACACTTGAAATTGAATCTTTGAAGTTTCTCTTTCTCAGGGGAATTCGGGAAGACCTTCTAGACACCCTCTATCTGCTGGCCAGGGGAGAAAGATACCAACTATATTATGAGGACATAAAGACTATTTTTATAAACCATTCTAGAGTAGCCAGAAAGAAAGATAGGGGGAGTCAACCCATAGCCAGTACCCCTTCTTCCAATTCATCCATTAAAGGAGAAATTGGAAACATGCTGGAAGACTTCAAGAGTGAGATGCTATAGACCCTTGCAATGCAAATGGATACCTTACATATCAAAAGAAAACAAGAGGAAGCAACGAGGGCTTTGGCCATTTTTTGTACTAGTTGCACTAGGAGGCATCCTATGAATGAATCTCCATTGAACTCTATAGAGGTTTGTTTAGTTTGTGAAGAAGATCATTCTACAAATAAGTGCCCTTCCTTGCTTGGACTTAAAGTGGTATACCAAGGGGCTAAAGGGGCCACTGAACAACTTTATTTCATGAACCAAAGGAGACAGCATGGACCTAGACCATACCAAAAGGGGATGTAAGGGACATATCAGGCATACTACCACCCCAACCAAGTCACTTTTGTACCTTCTTGGGGCCCTCCTACTCATCCTTCCTAGTCCACATCTCCTCCTTGGTCCTTCCCATCTCAATATCATACCCAACCAGCTGCTCATTCATTTCAATCCTATGCTCAGCTGCAACCTCAGTGGAATGCATCTCATCGAGGCTGGAGGCCCCAGTACAACTCTCCCCCCACTCTTTTTCCTCCACCACCTGCCTAACCACAACCATTACCTTCTACTCCACCAAGGCAACCCCAAATTCCTGCCCAACCGAACCCGAACTTGAATAAGAAACAGGCTCAACAAGTGTATAGTGGGGAACCATCATGCCCAACATATGCTATGGAGATTCAAGAGATTAACTTTTGATATGGGAAGGTTCTCCCAGATAGCCAGCCTCCACCTAAGGAGGTTGAGGAAGAAAAACATGAAAGTGAACCTAAAGCAAATCCACCCTTTCCTGAGAGATTATCTGTAACAGTGCAGCCTACCCCAGAAGAAATTGAACTCCTGGGAGAATTGAAACAGTTATGTATGAAGATACCACTTCTCCAAGATATAAAAGATTTTCCTATCTATAATAGGTTGATCAAGGAGAAGTGCTTTAGGCATCCAATAAGGTGCAAGAGAGATGTCCCAACCATCAATGTCAGAGAACAACTATCTGACTTGATGTTGGGGTAGGTAATCTATCCAAAATATCTAGACCCTGGAAGCCCACTAGTTGATGTCCACATCAATGGCACCATGATCCCACATACCTTGATTGATCTGGGAACTGCCATTAATGTGATGACAAAGGACACATTGCTCAAACTTAACCTCTAGGGCTCCTTGAAAATACCACGATAATATTGTAGCTAGAGGACTGCTCCACCATGACCCTTGAAGGGATTATGGAAGATGTGATGGTCTCCATTGATTCTTGGGAGTACCCTACTGATTTCTTAGTTCCCCGGCCGAAGGCAAAGCTCACTGTGTATCCTCTCATCCTGGGAAGACCTTGGTTGGCTACCACCGATGCCTACATCAGTTGTCGATATGGGAACATGACCATAAAGAACATGATATACCTCTTTGGTTGGAGGAGGAAGATGAGGATGAAGTCTATTCTGCACCGCTTTGTGCATTAGAAATCATCATGGGGAGAAAACCACGAGATGAGGATGATGTGATTGAAAATTTGATTCAGAATCCACCTCCCATTGTATTTCCCTTAGAGGACATAGTGATAGTAACCCAAAACAAACCCTCAACTAATTTTTGTGTGGCCAACCTGACCTCTCTCCGTGTTAAGAATATAAGTTCAGCCCATAAAGAACCTTGAAAATCAATCCATCCCTATCCACTTCCCAGGAAAAGGATCTGTGCAGCTTACTGAGAAAACATTTAGATGCCTTTGGGGGTAGGGAAGCTTCAGGAAGAACATATGAACCCTCATATAGTCTTAAATCCTCCTTTCCATCCATTCCACACCTACATCACACCCCAATCATCATTTTTTCTTCTTGTCCTAGAAAAACACAGAAAAAACAATTTTTAGTAAAGAAAAAAAATAAAAAATAAGAGAGGAAGCAGCGCCTTAAATCTCACCTGCAACTTACCTATTACCTCTCCATCTCCATCTGCATCTCTGGCATCATCCTCACAGCTCCCAACACAGAAATAAGCTGAAGATTCAAGGGGAGAAGTAGCTATAGGAGCTCTTGTAGGAATCCTGTAGCAACTGATCCCATTAAAATCCAGCCACAACAACAAAAGAAATGCAACCATGAGGATTGAAGGAAACATATGAAGCTCAGGTCCATCTAGAGGATACCTACACAAGACAAACAACTACACATAAGAAATATTGCATCAAAGGAAATACACGCATGCAACAATAGAAAGAGCCAAAATACCTCATAGCACATGCATTCGAATCAGAGGTAAGTGACTAACCCGCTCCTTTGTTTGCATTTGTGTAATTGAATGATATGCATGAGCGATGAGATGGTTGAGGTTGAATGAGAAAAAGGTGGCTAGTTAACTTGGCCATCATCATTTACTTGACTGCCCTCATCCAAAGATGTCACCCACATGTGCTCACATTCAACTCAAGAGAGATGTCAAGGACAGGTAGTGGAGGGTGTGTAAACACTAACACAATGATGAGAGGTGACTGCTGGGAGAAACCATGATGACAAGGTAGGTGGGGACCAACAGTCCAAATATGGCCGATGTACACTTTTTCTAGCTCACCCCCATCACTAGGAATATCCAAAAATAGTAATAAGTACTCCTCCTCGAGCACTCTCACCACCTTTTCCTTCATTCTCTCCCCGTAAACTAAGTTGAAACATACTCTTTGTGCCCCCACATCCTCGAAACCATTGTTCTCTATTGATCTCTCCCATCCTCTTGCTCTCGGTGTTCTCTATAGGAGCACTTATAGGTTCTACAGGAGCACCTACAGGCAGTTCTACAGGAGGGGCAGTGAGATGTTTTGAAGAAGAAAACACGATTTTTTAGCACAATTTCTGGCCTGAGGAGGTAGGTTCCATGCATACCCACCTTTATTATCAGTATATGCAAGAAATGATATCAATTTAAGGAGGAATTAAGTCCATAGAAGAAGGAGAAATACATAAAAATTTCTGCCTGTTTTCTTAAAAAACACAGTTTTCCTCTATTTTCCTGTTTTCTTCAAAAATATTGTCTCCATCTCCACATTTGGTTTTCCAAGGGGGTATAAACACAATGACAAGAGGGTTAATGAGGAAGGAGCCCACTAATTCCACCAGGCTCCATGAACATTCCCAAGTAGTGGCCATATTCACAAGGGAAAATTGTATTAACTTTTTTGAGAAATTCTGAGGGTTTGATGAGGAAATTTACCAAGAATTTTCCCTCTCCTTAGTCCCTCACTCAAGAACACATGCCACTATCACTTTTAGAGGTCTTTCCATGGAGGTAACCCCTGAATTTATCGGTAGGGTTACTACCCTTCCTCTTGGATTACCTTGGAGAAAATATGAAAAACCAATTGGACAGGCTGCTAAGAAAAACTTCTTCCGAAACAATGATACCCTATAGAGGATAAAAATGGCATTAGAAGGGCTAGCATACCATACCCTTGGGATGAGGTTAGTTACCAAATCATCAAGTATATTTCCTGTGAAGAGATGTACAACATAGTCTATGGTTACCATTCTAGAATCCTTCATGAACTAAGATATGGCATGGACACTCCAACACCCCAGAGACTTAGCATCCCATATTTCCTCCTGTAATCCCTCATAGACTCCAGAATTTATGTTAAGGCAGGAAATTCAGATCAGTTGGCTCACCATGGGTTAATCAAAATCTTAGAGGAAGAAGACCTCCATACATTCACACTCCCTATAGCATGGGAAGTATTTCGAAACATGACAACAGAAGATGACATAAAGGCCCTCATCTATGATACCAGTTCTTCTGACAGTGAGGAGAGAGTAGAAAGGGGGAGAAGGTGAAGCAACTGATGACTCAGCAGGACAATAAAGGGAGGAGGAGAAAACTATTATAGAAGATGAGAAGGGTGAAGAGACAGAACATGAAGAAACAGATCAAACAGAGAAAGAAAAAGGGACAAAGGGAAGTTAAAAATAGGTAGTAGACACGAAAAAAAGAGGAGGGTCCCCTGAAAATATTGAAAGGGAGGAAGTAGTTGCCCTCACTACCCTGAGCACACCAATTAAGCCAAAAGAAAAGAAAAAAAGGCAAGCCTCCATGTATTTCAAGGCCAGGAAAAGCACAAGGGTCAAAACAGGGAAACCCCAACCATCTTCAACAGTGCCAATTACAATTGAAGATGCACCCTCTATTAAAGGTGAAGAATCTCCTTTTAAAACACCTGTCACATATGAAAGAGGGAATCCTAGATCTTCCACTTCGAGGGAGAAAGTGCAACTACAGGACCTAAAAATAGTCCTATAGGAGGCTCAGATAGTTCTACAGGAGACATTGTCAAAATTACAGGAGACCCAACATCTTGAGAAAAGAATAGAAGAATAGCCAAAGGGGAAGGAGGAAGCTACAGAGCTACAAGAACCTGATCCCTAGCCCAGCCTTTCCTCCTATTACCATCTTCTTGAAGGAGGTAGGATAATTCCATAAACATTTTCAATTCCACTATTCTTTAACTTATAAAAGGAAAGAATAAGAATACATCGGTGCATGCAAATAGCCAAATATAAGGGAGTTGAGGATGTTGTCCATATGGAAAACAAACTTAGAGAAATGGGCAGAGAGTTAAGTGTTGTCAGACATAGAGAAGAAATTGTAAGAAGCCAACTGGAAACTAAAAATGAATTGCTAAGGAGTCAGCTAAAGGAGAAAGAAACCTAGCTGTCATGCATGGCCATCTTATCCATGGAGGCATTGTAGTGTAGAACACCAGCAAAATCCTATGGCTTATATCTTAAGGACCAATGGCTACAATTTCAGATCAAGACTTTGGCACAAAGAGGCACAATGCCTTTTCAAGATTACAGGTAGTTTATGGACCTGTGTGACCAGAGCACAGTAGAAGATAAGGCTAATATGGCAATATTTTACCTGTATGGGATCCCAATGCTAGGCTAGGGGACCTACAGCTGATGGCCATGGCCTCATGAATGAACCATGAAGAGTTGAGGGCAACAAAAGTAAAAGGGTTGATGGTAAGAGAGTAGAATAAGCCATTAATGATCAGAGATGAGCCATCATATCCCATGGCACTCATTAACACACACCAAATGCTTGCTAGTAATCGTTATATTTCCCATAGATATATAAGTGATCAAGCACAAGCCATTGCACATTTTGAGGACATGGAAAGGCTACTTGGGAATGAACATGTGCATGCATGTATGAGGAGATGGAACACCTTACCACAAAGTCTAAAGATCAGAGGATATCATTCCCCCATGAGGATGAAGGAGGCACTAAGGAGAGTGCCAATGTACAAACACTCCATGCAGAGGCTTTAGGACAACTAGATTGGCCTCAAATTGAGTCCCCCACCATTGTTAGGCATGCTAGAAGGAATAACAAAAGAAAAAGAGCAGAAGAATTGGGAAGAGATAGACAAAAAGCAAGCTTCTATGACAAAGAAGAGGAAATAACATCAAAAGCTTGGGATGCTAGAGAGGCCACCAGGGCCATAAAAGATGAGGAGATGCACTAAGTTTCTCAGAGGATGAGCGACATCTTCAGTAGGGTGGCGATGATGAGCCCCATAAATGGGTAATTATATGGGATCATTTTGCCTCCTAACATAGTCAAATCAAGCATTATCTTAGCTTATTGTATGTTTTTGGATTATATTTATGCTTATGGAGTGAGTTGAGTAAGTTATGATGCCATGTGGTCTAATGTGTGTTTAAGGCGGCTTATTGTTGAATTTTGAAAACAAAGTCAAAGATTCAGTGGACAAATGGCAACAATAACTTGTAGTGGACAAAGGAGAGGACTTATAGGAGGGAATCCCCCTCATTTATTACTCCCCACTTCGAATTCCCCTTCATTCAGCTGAGAGTACAAATAGCCAAATCAATGCACTAGGAGGCAACCGAGCAAGTGGAGGATAACTGATGATTATCTCATGTTTTGGGAGCCTAGCCTCCCTGATTTTAAGGGAGTTGTTGGTAGCTTCATTTTTATAAGTAGAGAGGCTTAGGGCCTCACCAGGGTTGGATTTTTGTTGCAATATTGCTTATGTAACTCTACTTAATTTCGAGCTTATTTTTGTGATAGTTTCATGTAATATTTTTATTGGGCTGAAGCTCTTGGGTTAGGGCCCAATCCAAGTAGCCAAGCTCCTCTTTATTTGTATTTATATGCTTTGTTTAAGTCTATAGATTAGTTGTTGTTTGATGTATCTCTTTCATGGTTAAGAATAGGTTGCTTTCGATGGTTCAATAGTTTGCTTCCATTTGAGCTTTCTATAGCAAGTTAAGTCATGATAAAGAGAAGATTGAAAAGCATAGAAACAGTGTCTTGGCCTCTCGTCCTCCCTTTGGGACCATGAATAGAGGCAAAGACCCTCTTGCTGCCCCAAAAACACATATTTTCCTCATTCATAGGACTTCTAGTGTTTGCAGTTTGTTAGAAGGTTAATTATTTGCTTTAGATCTTTTCCACCAGTCTCACTTATTTCTTTTCAATCAGTCTTCTCCCACGCTTTCTTTATTGTAGTAATTTCTCAGCATTTGCTTTCATAGATCATAGTTTACTTGATGCAAAAACTCTGTTTTTAGATACACTTATTTCCTTTCTTACTTAATCTCATTGGTTGCATGTTAGTTGTTTATACAATAGATATATTCTAAAAATAGGCCAGCCTATCATCCATTCAATTCTCCATCTGATCCATGCCCTACAGGTCATCCAAGTCTCCCCTCAATTCTGCCTTACTTTCCTACATTTTCCATAGAATTCCTTCTTCTTCCCTTTAGTAGATCCTATCATATTTCTCTCTCCTAATGATTCTTGGTAGACTTTAGGTTCTCTAACACTTCATTACAACCTTCATTCACCTTTTCCACCCACTCTCACACCCTCAAAATAGCAAAAACTACTCTAGGCCTCCTCCTGTAGACATCCTGTAGACCTCCTGTAGATCCTATGTGTCCTCCTGTAGATTTTCTTGTAGGCTTTCTTTTGAAGGCCGAGTGTGGGAAAATCCTCTAGAGGGCCACCTAAGACCTCCTAGGACCCATCCACACCATCCTACATCCTCTCATTTCCCAAAGTCACCATTCAACCCCACTTATTCGCTGCCACCATCAAACACAATAAAATACATGCATGTAAAATTCACATAAAAATACATATAAATCCAAAAAGATGATTTTTTCTCATTTACTTCGAGAAATAGCTTGAGTAGATGTTGTTTACTTCCTTGAGTAGGTAATGAAATTCATTTTAGGGTTTTCATAGTGCTTTCTACAAAAGTAGGATTAGTTGGTTAATTAGGGTTTACTAGGTTCTCTTTACATTTCAATCTTCCTTTTTGCAAGTAGAACAACATCAGTAGAGTAATCTCTCTCTTTTTCCTCTAATGACATATAGAGCTTCTTCTGGAATCCATAGAAGTTGGCTTGAGCTCCTAGTGATCTTGCGCCGACTGACCAAGTCACAACCTATAATAAGAACTAGTACTTGTGCATATATCATTGTCGCTTCCATGTTTGTTACAAACCACTGGGTTGATAAGAGTAAAGTAGGAAACCCAGGAGTTGTAGCATTATTGCTACAATATTGGTGCTCACCAAGTTGATCAGAAACAAATACTTTTCGAGGGAAAGGATTTGTGAGAAATTTCAGTTGAGATGGTGTAGGATGCAGAGGCGATTGTTGACCTCTAGAAGCTGCTTGAGCTTCCCAAATTTGTCGCATTTGGGGTAACAGAGGACACTCATGTGTATATTGGCCATATACACTACAACATGCACAAGGTTTGTTCATACAAATAACCTTGTTCTGATTGGGTTGGCTACCTTGTTGTTGGTTGTTGGTCTTAGATTGGTTCCCCTAGGGTTCATTAGGTTGATTACCTTGATTAACCCAGTTACCCTTGTTACCCTTCCCTTTATTCTTTTTCTTCGAATTTTGGGGATTTGGTGCCCTCTTCTTCACAAACACCTGGCCCTAAGGGGGTGGTGGCTGTTGGGGCTAAGAATGCATGGGAGGTTGTGGCGCTAATGCTTGAGGGGCTAGACTGCTTGGCTGTGCATAAGGAGGAGCAACAGTTTGGTAGACAAGATGGGGTCCTAAAAACATGTTGCTAAAAGGAAGGGCATGGGTGTTAGAGGAACTGGTGCCCCCTGCATATATCCATAACTTTGCTGAGTATATGGTGATGAGTGTGAAAGGGTTTCAATGATACCATCGACTATTGGGTTGTGTTATATTCTTTCCATGACTAGCCCATGTAGTTAAATGGGGGCTTAGAAAGGGGGTAGAGCCCCACCTTCATTGTGTCAATTGTGTAGAAGGGGGGTGACGTGGGGTTTGAGGGGTATAGATAAACCCACTCTATGGGGTCTGGGGCAGCACCCTAGAAAATTTTTTTTTGGACCCTATATTAGGTTGGGTGGACCTGCCTACGGTTTTGTGCATGTTTTTTGCACATTGTTTTGGACGCGATGGTTTTTGGTCCATGGTTTTAGACGCGATGGTTTTCAGTCCATGGTATTAGATGCTTCGGCCTGTATAAATATGTATTGTAGCATTCAAAGGAACATAATGAAAAATCAAGTTGGTAGTCCTGTTTTGGCATCCAGGGAGAATCTCTATGTATATGTGTTTTATGTGTTATGATCTCACATTATTTATTTTCTGTGTTTTAGAATTTGTATGCAGGTAATTTCTATATGAGGTTAAAACCTACATTTGGTATCAGAGCTATTTTAGCTTGAGGGGGATGCCTTTGTTGCTGAGGGGTTTCGCTCAGGGTTGTGGTAGACCCTGTTTAGTGGGAGATCTACAGAATCAATTCTGGTGGTGAAAGAAGATGGCGAGCAGTGGAAAGATAGAGATCGAGAAATTTAATGGTAATAGTTTTGAGTTGTGGAAACTCAAGATGGAGGATCTGCTGGTGGACAAAGATCAGTCGATCATGGAAGATCCGAGTACTAAACCAACAAGAGTGTCTGATGAAGAATGGAAGAAGTTGGATCAGAAAGAAAAGAGCACAATATGATTATATGTCTCAGATTCAGTATTGTTGAATCTATAAGGGGAAGCTACATTGAAGGCTTTGTGGGACAGGTTAGGGACTTTGTACCAATCTAAGTCTTTGGTGAATAAATTTTTCCTACGAAAAAAGTTGTATAACCTGAGGATGAAAGATGGAGACTCGTTGATAGAGCATTTGAATGCATTTAATAATGTGGTAAGTCAGTTATCTTCTATTGATATCAAAATTTCAGATGAATATAAGTGCATTAGTTTGTTGTGTTCTCTACCAGATTCATGGGATAGTTTGGCTATTGCAATAGGTAGCAATGCAACTGCCTTGCAGTTTGATGAAATAGTCTCATCCTTGTTGACGGAGGAGATGAGATAGAAAAATATAGAGATCCAGAATGGTGATGCCTTGTCTATATCAGGACAGTCCCACAACATAAAAAAAAATAAGTCATCGAGTGGGAGATCTAAATCTAGAGGGAGATCTAAATCTCTAGGAAAACCTGTAAATGTGGTGTGCTGGAAATTCGGAAAGGAAGGGCACTACAAAAGGGACTATAAATCTAAAGCTCCTGAAAAAGGAAAGGGATTTGATGCTTTTCCTTCTACAGAGGTGAAAACCACCTCAGATAAAGGTGGAGATGTGTATTTGGCTTCTTCAAGTACACATGTAGATCATGAGGCATGGTTGATTGACTCAGGTGCATCCTTTCACTTCACTCCCCATAGAGAGTGGTTCTGTGAGTATGAGAAATATGATAGTGGTTATGTCTTCTTAGGGGCTGATAGGAAGGCTAGAATCGTTGGTCATGGAAAATTAAAGTTGAAGTTGCAAGGTGGATGGGTTAGAACACTTTCAGGCATTCTACATATTCTTGCATTAGCTACAAATCTGATTTCTATAAGTAAATTGGATGGTGCAGGTGTAAAAACAGTGTTTGAGAAGGATACATGCAAGATGGTTTGGGGAGCATTGGTATTGATGCTGGGATTTTAGTTTGGAACTCTGTACAAGCTACAAGGTAGCATTATTGTTGATGGGTGCAACAGTTTTGTTGTTCCTGAAAGAGAAGCAGAAAATCTAGTGGTCTCTGGAGAGAAGACCATGTTGTGGCATCAAAATATTGGACATATTGGAGAGAAGGCCCTTTCAATAATTCACGGTAAAGGTATGGTAGAAGGTATGAGTAATAGCTCTCTGGATTTTTATTTCTATGAAAATTTTGTATATGGGAAGTAGAATCAGGTGAGTTTCTACTTTGGTGGTAAGAGGGTGAAACAGATATTAGAACTTGTGCACCGTGATGTGTTTGTACCTATGAAGGTTCCATCACTGGGTAGGTCTATGTATTATGTGCCATTTATAGATGAATTCTCAAGGAATACATAGATATATTTACTTAATAAGAAATCTGAAGTCTTTGACAGGTTTAAAGAATTTAAGGCTCTGGTGGAAAACCATATAGAGAAGAGGATAAAGGTGTTGAGGATAGATAACGATGGAAAGTTTTGCAGTAAGTTATTTGGATAATTCTATAAGAAGTGTGGTATAGCACGGCAGAAGACTACTCCATACACACCTGAGAAAAATGAAGTTGCAGAAAGAATGAACAAGATGTTGATGGAAAGGCCAAGAAGCATGCTCAGTGGTGTTAGGTTAGGACAGGAATTCTGGGCAGACACGGTGGAGACAACATGTTACCTGGTCAAGAGATCACCTTCATCAACATTGGAAGATAAGAATCCACAAGAGGTATGGACTGGTAAGAAACCTTCTCTTTCACATCTGAGGGTATTTGGATATGATGCATATGTACATGTTCTAAAGGTGAAAAGAACCAAGTTGGATAGTAAATATGAAAAGTGCATCTTTATTCGGTATAAGGATGATTTAAAGGGTTATAAGCTTTCAAACTCAGTAACAAGGAAGGTTGTGTACAACCAAGATGTGGTGTTCAGAGAGGTGAAATATGTTATTAAACATGAAGTACAACCAAAAGAACCTAAGAAGATAGAGTTTGAGCTAAAGGAGGAAGAATCAAACTCTATAGTAGAGGAGGAATCATAAGATGAAGAGCCACAAACTCTGGGTGTGAGAAGATCAATTTGAGAAAGAAGGCAAGTAGAAAGGTATAGTCCATTTTCTTTTCTATTCAACTTTTGCTTTATCTATTACTGATGATGATCCCAGAACTTTGAAGGGAGCAGTAGATTCAGAGGTTGAAAAACTCTAGAAAGAGACCACGGTTGATGAAATGGTATCTTTGCATAGAAATGAGGCTTGGGATCTAGTGGAGTTGTTGGTTAGAAGGAAACCCATTGGCAACAAATGGGTGTTCAAGAAGAAGACAAATGCAGAAGGAAAGGTGGAGAAATACAACTTGATTGGTAGAAAAAGGTTATTCCCAGGTGCTAGGAATTGATTTTGTTGATATTTTTTCTCTTGTTGTCAAGGTAACTTCTATTAGAATACTTTTATCTCTTGCTACAGCTTTTGATTTTGAGGTAGAATAGATGGCTGTGAAGTCAACATTTCTTCATGGCGATCTAGAAGAGGAGATCTACATGAAACAACCTAAAGGTTTTGCGGAGAAGGATAATAAAGAACTGGTATGCAAGTTAAAGAAGTCTCTGTATAGGTTAAAACAATCACCAAGGATGTGGTATCGGAAATTTGATACATTTGTACGGGGACTTGGCTTCACCAGAAGAAAAATAGATCATTGTGTGTATTTTAAACTAATTGGTGACCATGTTCTTTATCTGGTCTTGAATGTGGATGATATGTTGCTGGTTGGAAATGCCAAAGAAATTATCTAGGATTTCAAGACCCATTTGTCATCCAAATTCGACATGAAAGATATTGGTGATGCAAACTATATTTTGGGCCTGGAAATTAAAAGAGATCGGACAAAGAGGAAGCTCTGGTTAAACTAGAGGAATTATGTTGAGACAATCCTGGAGAGCTTTAATATGCAAGATAGTAAACTAGTAAAGGTTCCTATTCCTGTAGGTGTTATATTATCTGGTGAACAGTGTCCAAAGACACAAGAAGAGGAAGAGTACATGTCCCGTGTTCCATATGCAAGTGCAGTAGGTAGCCTGATGTATGCAATGGTCTGTATTAGACCAGACATTGCACATGTAGTGGGAGTATTGAGTAGGTTTATGTCAAAACCAGGGAAAGAGCATTGGACAACAGTGAAGCGGGTTTTCAGGTATTTGCGTGGCATTAGTGATTATGGTTTGTGCTACCAAGGAAGACCAGGATTGGACAGAGTGTAGGATATCCTTTGCTTTGTTGATGAAAAATGCGCTGGAGATATAGATTAGAGAATATCTACAAGTGGGTATGTGTTTAACCTATTTGGAGGTGTAGTTAGTTGGATGAGTAAAAATCAATCTTTAGTGGCAATATCAAATATAGAGGCAGAATACATGGCAGTGACTCATGTAAGCAAGGAAGAAATTGGTTGCAGAGTTTGTGTTCAAGTATGGGGTTAGTACAGGGAGCTATAAGGATAGACTGTGACAGCCAAAGTGCAATTTTCTTGGCAAAGAACCCTACATATCATTTAAAGACAAAGCACATTGATGTTCAGTATCACTTTGTGAGGGATATGATATAAGACAAAAAGGTGTTGCTGGTAAAGGTGGAAACTTTGAAGAATACTACAGATGCATTGACAAAATCTGTGAGCTCTGAGAAGTTCTCCTAGTGTAGAGAAACAATGGGTGTTTCAGGGCTAGAAAAACGACTAAGATCTTCTGTGGCCCCTTGTGGAAAGAAAACAACAAGTGGGAGAATGTTGGGTTGTGTTATATTCTTTCCATGTAGTTAACAGGGGGTTTGAGGGGTACATGTAACCCCGCTTTATGGGTCCTGCCCCGGAAAATTTTGATTTTGGACCCTACGTTAGATTGGGTGAACCAACCTATGGTTTTGTGCATGATTTTTTCACACGTTGTTTGGACACGATGGTTTTTCGGTCCATGGTATTGGACATGATTGTTTTCGGTCCATGGTATTGGATGCAATGGTTTTCACTTCATGGTATGGGATGCTTAGGCATGTATAAATATGTAGTATAACATTGAAAGGAACATAATGAAAAATCAAGTTGGTAGTCCCGGTTTTGGGATCCAGTGGGAAAATCTCTGTGTATATGTGTTTTATGTGTTATGCTCTCGCATTGTTTATTTTTCTGTGTTTTAGAATTCGTATGCAGGTAATTTTTGTACGGGGTTAAAACCTACAATTATCTCAACACACAACCTCCAAGGAACCCAAATTGTTACAGGGCTTTAGAAATTCTATCCCAACCCATAGCCTCCAGGGACCCAAGCTATTATAAGGCTCTACAGACCACTGTCTCAACCCATAGTCTTCAAGGACCCATGTTATTAAAGAACTCAAGAGACTACTGACTCAACCCACAACTTCCATGCATCAAAAGCCAATCCTCTTCTCTTCTCTTCTCTTTTGTGTCATCTATAGAGAGCTCTTGTTTCACTCTCCTTGCCTTTTCACCATAATCCCCTTCTCTCTTTTTTTTGTCTCCCCATTTTCTTCTGCATTCAACATATTTTTTTCTTTCTGGTTTCTTCCTCGACCACTCTTTACTGTTGTGTCCTTCTTAGCTAGTAGCTCATCGTCCCTTCATAAATCTTGTCCTCTTTTTATTGTGATTGCTTCCCAATCGGCATGGGCATGCATACCCTTTCTTTTTTGCTAATTTAATTTCAAGAGCTCTTTTCATCAATTCCTACACCAACCTGTCTTTAATGGATCTCCTACATCTCAGGTTTCTTCCTTGCACAAGAAACCATGATGTCTCAAACAAGCGACTCCCTTCCTAGCTCTAGAATCTGTGTCCCTTGCCTCAATCCCCATTTTCATTTCAATTTGTCATATAACACTTATGATGTGTTTACAATGCCATTTGCATGAGAACCACAAGTGGGTCTATCACAGTCTCCTACCCCTTGAGGGAATGTTGTCCTCGGTGTTAACTTTTCCATGTACAATCATAGAATCAAAATGCATCACATATTGTTTTGTGGAGCTTTATACAAACATCTCTATACATTATTTACAATTATACATACTTATTTTAACCATCAAATAAGAAAAGATAACAAACTTTCATGGCATCAATCATTTCCCATGTGGCCTCCTTTGGCGCAAAGTACTTCCACTGCACCTTGACTTGCTCTATAGCTCAGTTCTAAAGCATGAGACTCCTTCGATCCAAAAGGCACATTGGCTCTAGTTGGAACTCTCCATCTAGTTCCACCTATATCATAGACCAATCAATCACATGATTAGAATCTTGTACATACTTTTTAAGTAAAGAAACATGAAAAACAATGTGAACTCTAACTAAGGGAAGTAAGGCCAATCTATATGTTATTTGTAACACCCTCCTCCCATATTTATCCAAGTAATCAATCAATCAGGGTAAAAATGTGACGAGAGGCTACTATGATATGATTCAACCTCCTAGGTGACCTTAAGGAAGTGGGATTGATGGAAACACATCAAACATACCTTCCACATCAACAACAACACTCCTAGGAGCCATCCCAACCACTATGGTAGCATCCCCCTAGGTCCCACTGAGTTTTTAAGCTATAAACCTCTAGACGCTCCCATGCTATGGACATGGCAGCGTTTAGAGAGCTCTAGACGCTCCCACAAGCCTGCATGCTTGCGTCCGGGGACTATTTCCAACAGACATGTGCCAGAGTCCACGGGATTTAAGGCACTTTTCAAGCCTATAATTTTGGCCACTGCCCTGAACTTGTTGTAACTTCCAGAATCCATTAAACACGTGATGACAAGACTAATAAACCAAAAACTAACTCTAGGATTAGGCCTAGCCATCCCTAATTGGGATTGACATTCTGTCAAACACTTGGCATCAATGTAATCTACAGGTCTAGGATAAAAGTAGAGCATGAAACACTGAAAACTCTTATGAGACATGACAAAAAGGATCACCACCTTCTCCCTTGAACTGTTATGACATCAATTAGATCTTCCATCCATCGTTTTAAAAATTACAAGTAAATACATGAAATAACCATGACATGAACCAGTTAGTTAACCATGCTTATAACCGACATAAAACCATGAAAATAACAGTTAGACAACAGTCATAAAATCCACATATAAACAAGTACAAAAGAATGTGAACTTAGCTATTATTAGACATAGGAAAATCCGACCAGGTTCGGGACTTCCACGTACCACCCGGCCGTAGACATGGCTGAACCAAACCTTTATTTCATCAATTCACCCTCGTGCCATATTCCAAGCATGAATGTGGGATATCATAAAACACATCAATCCAAACCATTCAGGGCTTCCAGAGGCCAATCACCTCAACCCATCAAACAGTGATTCCACATCACGGTCAGACATCACAAAACCATCATTATATTGGTCTCTATCTAAGCCTTCCAGGGCTCTAGAGCGTTTGCTCCAACCCAAGCTCCAGGACTAGTAACTCAACTCGGAGCTTATACCGAGTTCCAAAGAATTTGTCCAACCAAGGCTTCAGGGCTAGTAAATCAACCCACCAAAGGTTCCAAAGCATTTGTCCAACCAATGCTCCAGGACTAGTGACTCAACCCAAGTTGTTACATGGCTCCAGAGTGTGTCCAACTAAGGCTCTAGGAACTAGTAACTCAACCCAAACTAAGGAAACATGAGAACCAACCAGAAAAAGAAAGAAATTAACCCACAACACCATGGCTATCTAGGAAATGGCAAGGCTAGGAAAATCCACTACCAATCCAGGCAATTCTCCATGCCAGTGGCAGATCATGACCAATAAAACACATGCATATGTCATGCATGCCAAAACTAGTGAGGAAAACATACATGCAACTCGGTAGCTGCAAGAAAAACTCGTTGTAGATGTTGATCCCAATGTCCTCCTAAGCTTTCCTGCTCTTCCTTTGCCTTCTTGCTCCAAAACTCCAAGTATGTCACACCCTCCAAGAGTGAGAGAAAGAGAGAGAATAATGAGAAAGCCCCAAAACTAAATTGACAAAACATTACAAACTAATCATTAGAAACCTTTTTATCAATTCGGCCTCTATTTTCTTCATTTTCCATTATTTTCCTTCAGTTTCCTCCTCACATACAACATGTGACCTTTCACCTCCCTTTTCTCCTAATTTTCATTATTTTCATAAATAAATGTGCCAAAACGTCAATTTTCCTTTCCAAAGCCTTTGCCATTTCCTTTACCAATTTCCTTAGGCATTAATAAACCAAATGAACACTCACACTAGAATGTCCTGACCAACACTTAGCGTGGAATAAGTTTCTTATCAACCATAGCCATTATTTTTTCTTTATTAACTTTTATTACTTGGAATTTTTACAAGGTTTGTTATAGAACCCTCCCCCTTGGGGGAACACCATCCTCGGTGTTCAACAACACCTATAACCACAAGACTGTTGTAAGCAAAACATACTTCTGATGGAGCTTTATAACTTAGCTCGTTACGGTATTTACAATGATTAACTTGCTAAGAAGCAACCCAACATGAAAACATAACAAGTATAACATGATAATGCATGACACCCATACCACTTATTGGATCTTTATAACATAGCTCGTGGTTGTATTTACATCCATGTACATATGTACATATACCAAACATTGCCAAAACATGTACCAAAACACCATACCAAAACTGCTTTGCCTCAACTAGCAAACAACGAAAGATGCATAGCCTACATCTGATCCGCCATCTCCCATGTAGCTTCATCGGGCCCAAAGTGCTTCCATTTCACCTTAATCTGCTCGATTTCTTGGTTTTTGAGCATGAGCACCTTTTTCTACAATATACACTGAGGCTTCGCCTAGAAATCTGGTTCCACCTGCAATACAGACTAGTCAATCACATGATCAAGATATTTAACAAATGACACATGGAAAACATCATGGACTTTCATTGTCGGAGGGAGTGAAAGTCGATAGGCTACTGGCTGAATCCTCTCAATAATACTGAAGGGTCCACAAAATCAAAGTGTTATCTTGGCACATGATCCAATTCGTAAGGAGCTCTTCTTCGACATGATGTGCAAGTACACCTGCTCCCCAACCTGGAACTCCTTGAACAACCTATTCTGGTCTGCGTATCTCTTTTGCCTATCTTGTGTCTCTTTCAAAATTTTCTTGATTACCTGCATTTCTTGTTCCATTTCCCCAAACTTGTTCAGTCCAATGAACACCATGTTCATCGAATCACTCCAACTAATGGGAATATTGCAACTCTACCCATACAATGCCTCAAAATGACTCATCTTCAACAATTCTTGATACCCATTATTATAAGCGAACTCTTACCAATGGAAGATATTCTTCCCACTTTCGTTGTTGATGCATCACGTACATCCTCAACATGTCCTCCAAAGTCTTGTCGACCCTCTCAGTCTTTCCATTTTTCTGCGGATAATAAGTTGTATTGAAGGCCAACTCTGTGCTCAAACCTGCAAAATACTCATTCCAAAACTTGGAAGTGAACTTCACATCCCTATCTGACACAATCTTCTTCAAAACTCCATGCCATCTGACCACGTCCCTGATGGAGACCTATACTACATCACTCATTGTAAACTAATCCCAAGGTGACACATACCCCTATCAGAGGGTGACATGTGGTCCTTTATGGTTGGTAAAAATTATTGTTAACAAATAAAACAAGATTTGATTTCAATACCTTTGCGCTACAAATCTAACGACTTACTAATTGGGTTAACCATGGTTCTCATTACCAAAGTTCCGTTGCATATATTTAAAAGGATATGATTTGTTAATTAACAAACAAACAAAAAATGGCGGGAGCCCGCCATTATTGGCAACCCCTAGTACCTACCATATCTACGCCAAATCTATCGGCAACGCCATACCTAATCCTCCAACTATTCTCCAATTAAAAGAGAATTAAAGAAATACACAAGCAGAACACACAGCCAAAAGTGAGACAAAGCTCACACAATTTTCCATTAATCATTTGCTCAATTACATCACACTTATATAGGAAACTCATGCAACCAATTCCTAACTAATTCTGTTCAACTGCTCACAACTAATTCTGTTCAACTGCCCAACTGCTCATAACTAATTCTATTTATTCATTATTCTCACATCCTCCCTTAATGGAGAAATGGATTTTCTACAATACCTAACTGACTTCTAAAAACTTCAAATTTGATTTTACCAAGGGGCTTAGTGAATATATCAGCCACATTATCCTTGGTGTTACAAAATATTAATCCAATTTCATTTGACTCAATTTTCTCACGTACAAAGTGGTACTGTAACTCAACATGTTTTGTTCTAGCATGGTAAACTGGATTATGTGCTAATTTGATAGCACTCTGATTATCACAATTGATACATGTTGCACCACTTTGCGCTTCTTCAAGATCTGCAAGAATTCTCCGCAACCAAATAGCTTCACAGGTGGCATTGGTCAAAGCTTTGTACTCTGATTCTGTTGATGATAAAGAAACAATTGGTTGTTTCTTACTACTCCAAGCTACGACCCCTGATCCAATATGAAATGCATAGCCAAAGGTAGATCGTCTGTCATCTGGATTTCCTGCCCAATCTGAATCAGAAAAACCTATCAGTGCAACATCAGATACATCAGTATACATAATACCAAGATTTACTGTTCCCTTTAAGTATCGGAGAACTTTCTTTGCAGCATTCCAGTGATTTCCTGAAGGCTTAGCCATGAATTGACTAAGGATACTGACTGAGTATGCAATGTCTGGTCTGGTAGTGGTGAGATAGTTCAAACTTCCCACTAACTGACGATATAATGTTCCATCTGCCTCTTTTGATCCATCTTCTTTGTACAACTTTGCATTCTGTTCTAAGGGAGTTGACATAGCTTTGCAATCTTTCATATTGAACTTTTTAAGAATCTCCTTTGTATATTTGCTTTGAGTGATCAAAGTTTTACCAAGTTCTCTCCATACCTCAATTCCTAAACAGTAATGCATTTCACCCAAATCTTTCATTTCAAATTCCTGTGACAACTGAACTTTAATTTCTTCAATTAACTTGTGAGCATTGCCTGTTATAATGAGATCATCCACATACAAAGATATTAAAGCAACATTTCCTTTTTCATCTTTCTTAACATACAAGTTAGGATCACTTTTGCTTTTCACAAATCCATTATGAAGAAATAAGGTATCAATCTTTACATACCATGATCTTGGTGCCTGTTTCAAACCATACAATGCCTTTCTTAACCTGCAAACCAGATGCTCCTGTCCCTGTTTGACAAACCCTTCAGGTTGAACCAAATAAACTTCTTCCTGTAAATCACCATTTAGAAAAGCAGATTTGACATCCAATTGATGTATATTCCAATGGTGTTTTGTGGCTAAGGCAATCAGTAATCTAATTGTATTCAACTTAGCTACTGGTGCAAAAGTGTCTTCATAATCAATTCCCTCCTTTTGAGCATATCCTTTTGCTACTAATCTTGCCTTAAATTTATCAATTGTACCATCTGCTTTAAATTTTGTTTTGTACAACCATTTTCTTCCAATTGGAACTTTATTTTCAGGAAGTTCCACTAATTCCCATGTTTGATTGTTCATAATAGAAGCATACTCATCATTCATAGCATTAAATCATGGTTCATGTTGTTTAGCCTGCTCATAATCAATTGGTTCTTCAACATTCATTATATTAGACATTAAGGCATAGTCTCTATACCTTGCAGGAAGCCGAGTCTGTCGGGACGACCTTCTTGGTGCTTCAATGCCTGTGGGTGTTCAGCTTTGAGGTGAATCACCCCCTTGTGATGACTCACTGCTGCTTGATGTGCTCGTACTGCTGCTATCATCCTGATCCTGTACCTGTACCTGGACCTGTTCCTGTTCCTGCTTAATCAGAGTATCAAGCTTGATATGTGCATCATTAGATATATGCCATGTATCATTCTTTGTATTATTTTTATCAGTCTGCTCATGAAACAATACATCACGAATTGCAAATAGTTTATGGGAACTTGGATCAAACAATTTATAGGCTTTCTGATCCGTACAATATCCAATGAAAATACACTTGATGGACTTGG
>APFE030186933.1:56815-83498 GCA_000404065.3 Pinus taeda | reverse complement strand
AAGCTTAGCTAATCCTTGATCCTTTACTAGCTCTGTGGTTTTGGTATTTAAATCATACTCCAAAATTTGGGTGATCCATATACCTCTCCTCCCTTTGGTATCTAGTTGAGTGAGAACAGTTTTAACAACACTGTTGGGGACATAAGCTATAATGGTTGAATGTAAAACATATGTCCTAGAAGATTTCAAAGACTGGACTAGGGCATAAGCTTGCTTCTCAATTATTTCATATTTTCACTCAGCATCTCACATGACTTTGCTGAAAAAGGCTATACGTTGGTCATGGGAATCTTCATTCTTTTGTAGTAAAACAATAGCAAGGGTTGTTTTAGAGGCAAAGGAAAAGATACTAAATGGTTTGGTATAATCAGGACTAGCCAAGGTTGGGTCTTCAAAAGTAGCTTTCTTGATTTGATCAAATGCATGTCTAGAAAAGAGGGTCCATTTAACCTCATGACCCTTTTTAAGCATATCAGTTATATCTTTGACAATTTCAGCATAATTGGGTATGAATCTTCTTAAAAAGTTGATTTTACCAAGGCAATCTTGAACTTCCTTTTTATTTCTAGGTAATGATAATGTTTGAATGGCTGATACTCTATTTGGATCAATGATTACTCCATTTTTAGAAATTATATGGCCAATCAATTTCCCTTTTGTGATATAAAATAAAGACTTATTTCGATTCAACGATATTCTGAATTTCCTACATCTTTCAAAAACCTTCATCAAGTGATTTAAATGTTTTTTATCAGAACTAGAAAAGACTGTAAGATCATCAAGATAAATAACAAGAAATTTATTTATCTAGCCTATAAAAGCCATATCCATAGCTATTTGGAATGTAGCTCCTACATTTTTCAAACCAAAAGGCATATTAGCATACATAAAAGTACCCCAAGGTGTTGTGAAGGCAGTGTTTTCCCTATCCTCCTTGTCGACCATAATCTGATTATAACCAAAAAAGCCATATAACATAGAAAGTTTGTTAGCTCCATAAACTTGTTGAAGTAATTGATCCATCTTAGATAATGGATAGTTATCCTTTAGTTATGCTTTATTTAAGTTTCTAAAATCAACACAGAGTCTAATTTCACAGTTATTTTTCCTGACATGTAATAAGTTGGCAATCCAATTAGATTATCTTAGTTGAACAATAATCTGTGCATCTAACATTTTCTTAAGCTCTTTCACAATAGTTGGTAGAAGCACTGGGTTAATTCTTCTGAGTTTTTGTTGGTAGGAATTAGCTTCAATTTTTAATGGGATCTTATTTTCAATGAGGGATGTGTCATAGGTTTTAAGATCAGCACAAGACCAAGCAAAAAAATCTTTGTATCTTTTAAGTAACTTAAGGTATTCATTTTTAACTTCCGGGGATAAAGATGTGGAGATTTTTATATTTTGCAGTTGTTCTTGTGCTCCAATATTGATTTCTTCGATGTCATCTTCAGGAGAAATGGATGGAGGGTTTCGAGGGACATCATTATAATCGAATAATTTCTCTAAAGGAATTAACCCTTTAGGAATGAAGTTGTTTGATAATTGTATGATGTCATGATCTCCAATCTTGGAGTTTAGTTATTTATCATCATTAGCTTGAGGATTAATCATGTCAAGATTGTATTCATTAATTTGCAGAAGAGAAAATTCACCTACAATTTGAAGGAAAGATTTTAGTTGTTCATCGTCCTCAAACACCTACCAATGCTTTTGGTTATCTAGAATGGATGGCCTGTATTTGACCTGGATTTAGTATAACACTTGTGTTTGATCAGGAATTTTAAATGAGCTTGCAAAGACAGCCAAAGAATCTGCATGTATGTTTTCATTTCTAGGGACATAAGTTATGTTGAAGGCATTAAAGGAATTTTCAATGGAATCCCAAATCTCATTTCGATAAGACCTAAGCCTAGGATGCTTTGTTTGGGAAAGATTCCTAACCTGTTTGAAAATGAGTTCAAATTCAGTGAAAGAACTTAGGTTGTGTACCTTTAAACTCTTGGCTAAATGTAGTCCTAGAAGGAAAGCCTTGTATTCTGCTACATTGTTGGTTACTTCAAAATCAAGTTTACATGATTGTGTTATGTTTTATTTCTATGATGAGATTAATACTACCGCAGCCCCTGCTCCATCCTTTGTATAAGAGCCATCAAATAATAGCTTCTACACATCATTTTGATTTGATATAGGGTTTTCAACTACATCTTCAATTTTTACTTGAGATTCTTTTATTTGATTTGAAGAGAGTTGAAAGCAGCTAAAATCTTGATCAATAACATAGATGGGGTGGTTCTTTGGTTGATCTATTTTGCATACAGTGTGCACAAATCTAACTTCTCTATACAACCTAAGTTGTTCTCCCCCATAAACTGGAATAGTGGTATAAGACATGTCCATCTGAAGAGTTCCCCCTAATTTGGCATAGCATAACCTTGAAAGGAGCATTCTAAATTTGGGAGGGATATCAGTGACAACTATATTTAATGCTATGCCCTTTACTGGAATTTGGGCAAGAGTGACTACTAAATCCTTAATCAATCCTAGACAAGGTACCCTCTTGGAATCAAAGGTGTACAAATCATGATAGGATCCAGTTATATCAAGATTTAAATGATCCATGATGGTTTTTGGCATGAGATTATGTGATGCTCCAGAATCAAGCATACAATTTTATAACATGGAGTCATTTGTCTTTAGTGTCACATAGAAAGGGGGTACTATTTCATCTATCATATCTGAGCTAGGATCAAAGGTAACTGCTGGTTTTTCATCTTGGAGACTAATAACATCGTTTTCAGCATCAACAGAGGTGTTTTATATCCATTTGGAAACTTATTTTTATATTCAAGGTTTTTTGAAAGCTATGAAAGCGATATAGGGATCTCAACTCTTTCTAACTCCTTTTCAACATTAAATGTAGTTAAGACGGTTTTATCAATTTGAGTTGTATTAGTTGATTGATTTAATGGTCGAATAGTAGTTGTCTTAGTTTCAACAGCTTTGGTATGACGTTCAATTGTTGGAGGTTCCTTAAGAGGTCTTCCAGGGCCAAGTCTAGGTCTGGTATCATATCTTTTGTTTAGCTCTGTAATTATAAATTCAAAGAAGGCATGGTATTTGGACACCTGTGAAGATTCTTGATCTTCTTGAATTTGTTTATTCTAGGAAAGAGGAACAATAGTGGTCTAACTAGAAGAGGTATCCATGTTGTTAATGCCTTCAGTGATACTCATGGTATTGTCATCGGGATGTTGATCATAAATCAACAAAGGAGTTGGAACTTTCTAATCATTAATAGGTATTTGAAGAACTTGTAATTGTGGAGTTCTTTTGTGTTGACCTTGATTTTGATTTTGAGGTTGAGTGATTGTTTGTTGAATTGTTCTTGGTTAGGTTTCAATCTTGGAAATTATATTGGATAGGTTTCTAAGAAGTGAAGTGAACTCATCAATTTTGGAATCTTCTATTTTAGTTTTTGAAGAAGTAGAGGCCTCTTGACTAGATTTAAGCTTTCTTTGGGCCTTTTCCTCTTTAGCTTTCAATGTGGCTGAGGCAGCCCTATTTGCTTCCACCTGTATAGCATTGGTACGCATGTATTCTAGAGTCCTGGAACTTCTTTCTCTTAACATTACAACAAAATCATCTTCAAAGGCTTTTGAAAACCTAGATTTGGCATCTTATGGTAAAGTTTGTTGAACCATTTAATAAAATCAGCTACAGGTTAACCAAAGTTTCATCTTAGTTCTTCAAACTCAGTCAAAGAGTAAAGAGGGTATTTCTTCACACCCCCTTGGTTTTTAAATAGATTTGTTAACTCCTCCCATGATCTAATGGAATTTGCAGGTAACTTCCTAAACCAGGTTCTAACATTTCCCTCAAAAGATTGGACAAACAACCTCATATAAACATTTTCTTGTTATATGTTCATATTATCTACAAAATATAGAAATGCTTGAAGATGTCCTCAACTGAGGAACCAAATTCTCCATTATACCTAGGAAGGTATTTTAAATATCCAGGATGGAATGCATCGAGGTTTTGAGGAAAAACTAAAGCTGCATATCTAGCCTGTACAATGGGTTGGAATGCGATAGTAGAAGATGGTGTGTGAGGTGTTTGGGTAGATGATGAAAAATAAGAGGAAGATCATGATAGAGAAGGTGTATATCTGTGTGGAGGTGAAGAAGGAGGAGATCTCCTAAATTAATTTAAGGGAGTCCTAATAACTAACTTCTGAACCTGTGAGTGAATGTCCTCTTTTGTTTCAAAGAGTAGGTTTGAGTATACAGAGAAGGTTTCTTCAGGTTTCTTAGGAGTAGAATGGAATGAATAAGTAGAAGGGGATGTGAAGTTTGTAGGTTTGAATTCATGTAAATGAACATCCAATTCAGCCTCAGATTTAGGTGGTTCTAATGGTAGTGAGGATACTTTATTTAAAATCAACTCCCTTACCTAAAAGGAAAGTTGATTTAAAATTAACTCCCTTACCTAAAAGTTTTGAAACCCTAGGTGATAAGTGTGTCCAATGTGGATTAGATGGAATGTTCCTAAAGGGATCTGATGATAAGATATCTTCAGACTGTAGAGCTAAAGAAGAAGAAGAAGATGGTTGAATTCTTCTTTTGGAATGCACCCTTCTCACAATTTTTTCTGGATCTGGCAGAGGGTTAACTGTGTTAGATTCAGAATAGGATCTAGTGTGCTAAAAAGGTGTCAGTTTGGTATAGTGGAGTTTCCAAGTGAATAATTTTTACCTATCTAGACCTTTAGTCACCTTTAAAGGAATAGGATTTATATCATTGTCCCAAGGAGACTAATCAAATTCGAGTCCCCGGCAACGGCGCCAGATTGATGTTGTACCTCTGAGATGATAATGGTCAATTGATCATGCCAGAGCATCTAAGATATTTGTTTTGGTTTTTTGGGTTTTAGTTTTAATGGAGGACCGATACATAAAACAAACTATAAGAATGATGTACTTAACCCTTTTAGATAGTACTAATGAATAACCAAAGGGTTGCTATTTAACTTCACACGGTGATTTAAGTTGATAAGATGTGCAGAAAGAAAGGTAAGGAGATATGATTACTTTAAATTTCAAATAGAAAGATAAATCATCATAAGTAGGAAAAACTTTGACCAATGTTCAAAAGTTAAACCAAATATGCTTAAAATTACATAAGATATTGACAATTTTGTGATTTAGAGGGAGCCTTTCAGACAACCAGTCCAATATCTCAAACTCGTTATAATAATAACTTCAGAAGGAATTTTAAGAATAACTGTAACACATTTATTCTCACATGATATCTTTGTCAAACTTAAACATATGCAGAATTAACAGAATGAATGAAACACATGAAAGACTTACAAAAGAAAACGACATTGTATGACATCAAATTTAGAATCCTTTGCTTTATTATCAGTGATCTAGAAAATGTGTGTACATCAATGATTTACAAAATTTCTTATGGAAAGGTACCACCTTTAATAACTCATAGAAGAGATTTATTTATACTATTTTGGATAGTAAAAAAAATATCCTAAAATGATTACAAAAATAGCCTGAAGGAAAATAGGAAAATAAAATTGTTGAATGATGTGTCTCTATTAGGTAGGAAGTTGTTGATGACTGTTCCTTCAAAAATTGTTGTGTTTTCTTCTTCTTGGGATGAAAAGTTAATCAATTGTTTCACACAATTGATCCCACCTCTTCTCACTTATTATCTCCAGATTTACCATTCTTCTAAATATCTCATCAACTTCAGTATATCTTTCAAAATTGGGTTTGGTGAGAAAAAGATGTTGAACTTCATATTTGATTGTGAGGTCAGGGCTCAAAGCTTCCAAAAACTCTTTGCTAGTTATCTATCTTTTTATCCCTGCAAATAGACTGTTGTCTGCTACAATAGTATATAATCTTTCACAGTAATCATCCAACTTTACTAGTTCATCATTTGATGACACTAACTCTGGTAAACCCTTCTTATTCAATATGCTGAATTTAGAATGAAACCTTCTGATTGCAAAGTTCAAAGCTTCACACTTTGTTTTCAACTGAGTGAGTAGATTCTTCTTCATTGGGACTTTCTTAATCTCCAAAATAGTAGTTTTCCTATTTGGAATATTTATCTCATGTAAATGTTGCCTATTCTTAGAGTTTAGTACTTTGATCATCACTGCTACTTCTTTGGGTTTTGTGCCCAATGCTACCCTCTTATTATCTATCTTTGTCCTACATCTAGTAATCAATTCTTGCTGCTCAAAAACAATTTGTATGGCTGCCCACACTTCTGTTATGGAGTGGTTGATATCTAACCAAATGTCCTCTTTGGCCTAGGCCAAAGTATCTTCCATTAGATTGTTACTCTCTAATTGTTTAACCTTGAGTTTTAACCTGTGTGACTTTTGCATTTCCTCTACATACAAAGTATCATTCTTTAACTTATGTGACTCCAGGGTTTGGAACTTTTGGAGTAAATTTTCATTTTGTCGTTTTTGTGCATGTAACTCCTATGATAACCTTGTTGTTTCAAATATTGCTGAAGATGAAGCAATGTCAGTAGGAGATGAGCTTAGCTCTGTACTTGCTATGGGAATTGTTGCTAGTGACGTCAAAGCAAGTTGTGTTGCCTCTTTTTCCTTGAGAATTTGTTCAATTTTCTCTTCCATTTTCTTGATCTGTATGTTTTCCTCAATAATGAGCTTCAACATCTCCTCCCTGTGTTGTTCATTTTCTTCCATCTCTTTGGTTTTTGGATCTTCAATTGAAGGTAGTTTCAACTATTTCTTCAAAGTTGTTATCTCTATATTCTTCTTCTTGAGTATTTCTTCAATTTCTTTACAGTCTTGGGGATCATATCCAATTTTAACAATAATATCTTCAAAAGACCTTAACTTGTTATCTTAAGCTAAAGATGATATCTTTTCAATCTTAAGTTGTGACTGCACATTTGACAAGGCAGTTCTGAGCTTGGAAAGAGACATGGCAGTTGTAGTCATTGTTGAAAATAAAATTTCACCTGATTCCATATGAAAATCCTTTTGATCAATAGGATGTATCTGGTTTACATCAAATGAAAATATGGTCTTCTTGTAATCTGTTGTGGATTTGGGAAATGGAATTTGAGCTTGCAAAAATTCCATTTGCATTCTTCCTCTTTCACTATCAAAGGCGGAGAGAAGTCTGTGCTAAGAGGTGGATGTTTGTTTCCAAAACTGACTATAGATTTGTAACTTAAGATTCTCATTCTTCTGTTTAATTTCCAGAAATTTTGAGAATATATTAGTATCTTCTACTAAGCTGATCTCAGTTGACTGAATATTCTCCATAGGTTCAGCTGAAGGAGGAGTTGAAGAAGTAGAAGGAGGTTTGGGATCAGTGATCCCTACCGATGAAACATCTTCTAAATCTCCAAGATCAATTATTTATGGTGGCTTGCTCCTTAATGATATTGAAAATCCAGTGTTCAATTTATTTTGTAGTATAGAATACTCTTTAATTTATTTTGTAGTTGACTGGGTTTCCTCTCTGGCTCTTTTGTGTTGAGTACTCTGAGTGATTGGAATATTTTCCTGTGGAGTTACTATAACCTGTTCATCTTCTTCTAAGAGAGTCCCTTCAGAAAATTGCTCCTGGTTCATAAACTTCTCCAATTCTGGCCTAGGAGTATGGTTGTAAGGTGTTGCCTTCAATTGAACTCTCAGGGCTGAAATGATCCCAAAAGGATCATAAGATCATGTGAAGCTTAGCTAGAGATTCATGCTCTTCAATAATTTGTGTGCCTCTGTACCTACAGACCTAGTATTAGAAATGAGTGTCCCTACCTTGGCTTTGAGTTTGAACTGTGACTTTTTCTTACTTGAGACAAAATGGACTTCATCCATATTTACCATCTACCTGATGTATTCCAGTGAGAATATCCTCATTGGCACATACTTAGGCAATTTGTATGGAGCTAACTCACTACCATATATCTTAATTTCAGTGTAGTTTTGGTACAGATACCAGACACCAGTTTTGGTCTATTCAGATAGGTGAAATGTTTTCTTAATTTCTTCCCCAATTTTGGACTCTACTTGGATATTGATTAATTGAATAATTGGATGTACAAAAGAATCTTTAAACTAAGATAATGTAGACTTTGATGATGTTTCTTTAACTAACTATGTCCAGCCAATCACAAATTTCTTCACTCCTTGCTCATCTTTCATGTTAAGCTAAATGTGCAAGGAATCTCCCTACGGAAACAAAATCAAATGGATTATGACTAAGCTATATTTGAACACTCCTTGTGTGGTAAAATTCATAAATTGTTCATGTATATTATCAGCCAAGAACTGGCTATAATTATACATGAAAGAAGGTTGATATTCCTTACTGAAAATGGAAAAGAATCCAAGGATGGATTCATTAACAAGTTGATCAGTTTCATAACCTAGGAGGTACGATAGCATGGAGATGATATGTCTAGTGGCTTCAGGGAACATAGAAGATGAATAAGGTGGGTTTCTCTTGGGTAATTTAGCATCTTCTGGTAGAAAAATTTTAAAGATAAGGGCTCTCTGTGGGAAGGTTATTTTATTGTAAAGGTCCATGAGAGTTGCTAGTGAGAAATAGCTGAGGGAGTCAAATGAAGGTATCATTAGCATTTGTTTTATACTCTGAGTAGTAATGGTGATCAAGATTTTTCCATTGTGAGTCATTATTGTTCTTTACACAGGATCATACTTGGCTTTACACCAAGTGATCAAATCAGGGAAATGATGAGTTTTGGGAAAGGAGAAAAAGGGAAAAAGTGTCTCCCAGAAAAGAATAGGATCTTCTTTATCAGTATATTTCTACTTTAGCCACAAATGCAATTCATGGAAATCGAATTTGCATTCACAGTCTGTGACTTTGAGCAGGGAGTCTACAAGGGGAAGGTGATCCATGTCAAGTAAGGCTGTAGATGGATTACCTTATTTAGCAGTTTTATGTGTTTTAACTTTGGGAGCCATCTTTCTATAGGGGGATTTGGAAACTATTTTAACTGAAAGACGGATGACACGGAAAAATATACATAGAGCGAATAAGGCTTTTGGTGATATGATGGAAGTAGAAAAGTGGTAAAGAGTAGAGCCATGGGATATTTATAAGTGAAATTGGGCTTAATTTACCATTTAAAATCTAACTGTAGACAATTTATTGCAGAGGAGTGGAATTAATGTTTAATGGGAGGGTAAACAGTTAAATGAGGCTGGCAACGGGATAGGAGCGTATGGTGCAACGACTTTGTGACATGGCATTTTTTGAGTGGGTGAGAGATAACGGATTTATGACATGGTGGCTTCCGTATGGAGAAGGTGATAACGAGTGGGTGATATGGAATGGGAGCGAGGTCAACGGTTGGAAGGGAGGAAACCGTCAATGGGATTTCAGGTAGGTGGTGAGGTAGTTTGCAGTTTTGCGCTTTGGGGGGCCGAAACGCTACGGGAGTGACACGTAACAAAAGAGGGCAGCCATTAAAACTACTTTCCACACCCCCCTGTCTCGTTAACGGGAAATGGTTGAAGGGGGACTGAAATGCTTCCTTCGTCGTTGATCTAGACGGAGTGAATTGTATCTGTTGAAAAGTGCCTAGTGGTTATTTGGCGTTGATTTGACGTTTTGTCACTTCTGTTCATATGACAAAATCATGTGTTATTGACTATTAACAAGGAGCTGTTATCTCTATAATTAAAACCTGATTAAGGAGTTTAAGAATTATTTAAACTAAACAACAATTTTCAAAGGCATGTTTGAACTAGCAACCTTAATTTTTACTTTCTAAAGCAAATATTATTCTTTCAATTGCTTGTCTAACATTTTGTCATTTTCCTTCATTTTTTAGAGCAACTACGTTATCATTTTTTGTGATATGGACCTGAAATGATAATAAATCCTAACATTTTTTATTTTCAATTTTGTTTTTGGTCCATATCCTAACTTATCATTTTTCAATGGAATTTTGATTTTTTTCAACTAATGACTAACTTAAAAAAAAAAAAACAAAATGTTACAACATCGGCTCCAACTGGGGACTGCTTTCTCCTGTAGAGAACTTGCAGATCCATGTGCCTTCTCCTCAGGCTCTAGAGTCTTTGCTATAAAAAATCATACTGACAGTTGGAAAGGTAAATAAAAACCGGACTTATTGCAATAATGGTTGTAAAAATATATTTGAAATTTCTCAATACTGAATATAATGTTTCAGAAATCTTCCATTAACAGGAAATGTGGAATATTGTCCCTCTAGATTTTGCGACACAAAAGTGTTGTTTCCTTTTACTTCAGCAATACTTAGAGGTCTAAACCATAGTTTGTCAAACCTTCCATGTTTTCCTTTGTCTTCTCTTCTGGAATCCCATCTTAGAACTAAGTCTCCCTCCTTGAAGTCCCTTTCCCTGGATCTTCTATCAAATAGGCTCTTCAATTTATTCTGATATTTTTTCAATTTATATTGGACTTCATCTCTATTCTCATCTAATTGAATGATTTGATTTATCCTCCTAGAAAAATCATCAGGTTCATCAGTTGATTCCTGCAGAAACTTTAAAACAGGGAAAGCCAAGTTGGTAGGGAAAATTTCATCTTTCCCATAAACTAACTTAAAAGGAGATTTTCCAGAAGATCTCTTTGGAGTAATCTTGTTTGCCCAGGTTGCATAAATTAGATGACTATCCCGACTCTTTTTATGATCTGCTAAATTTTTCTTGATAACCTTTACCAGACTTTTATTAGATGATTCTGTGAGACCATTGGCTTGAGTATAGTATGGAGTTGAATGGTGTAGCAAAATGTGATATTTCTGGCAAAAATCAATCATTTCAACATTGGAAAATGTTGTGGCATTGTCAGTAACAATCTGTTGTGGGCAACCAAACCTGGATAAAATGTTTTCTTCAGTGAATTTGATCACTAATGCATCAGTAGCATTTCTTACTGGAATTGCTTCCACCCATTTAGTAAAGTAGTCTGTTGTAGTGAGGATCCATCTATGTTGATTGCTTGAAGTAGGATGAATCTCTCCAATAAAATCTAATCCCCATTGGAGAAAAGGTGGTGAGACCAATGTTGGGATGAGTGGAAGAGCTGCTAGTTTTTTCTTATCGACAAACATCTGACAAGGGATACAACTTCTAACCTTTGCTCCTACTTGTAAGAACAATGTTGGCCAATAAAATCCTGCCCTTAATATCTTATATCATGTTTCTCTCCAAGCATAATGTCCTCCACAAAATCCTGCATGAAATTGGTCATTGATCCCTTCAGTCTTTGATTCTCTTAAACATAATAATAAGATATAGAATGGGTCTTTCTAGTACATATTTTCATTTATGATATAGTATTTTATTCCTTTCAATTTGAGAGTTTTACATTTACTTTTGGCAAATTGTGTAGGAAATTCAAAAATGAATCAAGAAATTTACAATATCTTGATACCAATTTGATAACAGAAATCTCTCATCAATATGTACAAAAATGGTTTGATCTAAAGGTAAAGGTTCTTGTGGATTCTTTTCTTCAGGATGCTTGGAAGGTTCTTGTGGATTCTCCTAGTTTAAATTTTGGGAAGGTTCTTGTGAATTCTCCCCTTCTACATAGACAGAAGGTTCTTGTGGATTCTTCTCATTTGAATTTTGGGAAGGTTCTTATGGATTCTCCCCTAGTATTTCCAGGATAGAGTTTATGACTAAGACTTTATAGTTGGACTTGGCTAGAAGCTTAGCTAATCCTTGACCCTTTACTAGCTTTGTGGTTTTGATAGTTAGATCATACTCCAAAATTTGGGTGATCCATCTACCTCTCCTCCCACCGGTATCTGGTTGAGTGAGAACCGTTTTAACAGCATTGTTGGGGACATAAGCTATAATGGTTGAATGTAAAAAATACATCCTAAAAGATTTCAAAGACTGGACTAGGGCATAAGCCTACCTATCAATTATTTCATATTTTATCTTGGCATCTCTCATGAATTTGTTGAAAAAGGCTATAGGTTGGTCATGGGAATCTTCATTCTTTTGTTGTAAAACAACAGGAAGGGTTGTTTTAGAGGCAAAGGAAAAGATACGAAATGGTTTGGTATAATCAGGACTGGCCAAGGTTGGGTCTTCAAAAATAGCTTTCTTGATCAAATGCATGTCTATAAGAGACAATCCATTTAACCTCATGACCCTTTTTAATCATATCAATTATATCTTTGAAAAATTCAGCATAACTAGGTATGAATCTTCTTAAAAAGTTGATTTTACCAAGGAAACCCTGAACTTCCTTTTTATTTCTAGGTAATGATAATGTCTGAATGGTTGATACTCTGTTTGGATCAATGATTACTCCATTTTTAGAAATTATTGGCTGAGCAATTTCCCTTCTGTGATAGAAAATAAAGATTGATTTGGATTCAACAATATTCTGAATTTCCTATATCTTTCAAAAACCTTCATCAAGTGCTTTAAATGTTTTTGATAAACATTAGAAAAGATTGTAAGATCAATAAGATAAATAACAAGAAATTTATTTACCTGGCCTACAAAAGCTATATCCATAGCTCTCTGGAATGTAGTTCCTGCATTTGTCAAACCAAAAGGCATCCTAGCATACATAAAAGTACCCCAAGGTGTTGTGAAGGCAGACTTTTCCCTATCCTCCTTGTCGACCATAATATGATTATAACCAGAAAAACCATATAACATAGAAAGTCTATTAGCTCTAGAAACTTGTTGAAGTAACTGATCCATCTTAGGTAATGGATAGTTATCCTTTATTGATGATTTATTTAAGTTTCTAAATTCAATACAAAGTCTAATTTCACAATTCTTTTTCTTGAAAGGTACTAAATTCACAATCCAATTAGAATATCTTAGTGGAATAATAATTTGTGCATATAAAATTTTCTTAAGCTCTTTCTTAATAGTTGGTAGAAGAACTGGGTTAATTCTTCTGAGTTTTTGTTGGTAGGGTTTAGCTTTAGTTTTTAATGGGAGCTTATGTTCAATGAGGGATGTGTCATAGGTTTTAATATCAGCATAAGACCAAGCAAAATAATCTTTGTATCTTTTAAGTAACTTAAGGTATTCATTTTTAACTTCTCGGGCTAAAGATGTAGAGATTTTTATATTTTTCACTTGTTCTTGGGTTCCAATATTGATTTCTTCGATTTCATCTTCAGGAGAAATGGATGGAGGGTTTCAAGGGAGATCGTTATAATCGACTATTTTCTATAAAGGAATTAACCCTTTAGGAATGAAGTTGTTTGATGATTGTATGATTTCATGATCTGCAATCTTGGAGTTTATGTATCATCATTAGCTTGAGGATTAATCATGTCAAGATTGTCTTCATCAATTTGCAGAAGAGAAAAATCACCTACAACTTGAAGGAAAGATTATAGTTGTTCATCATCCTCAAACACCTACCAATGCTTTTGGTTGTCTGGTATGGATGTCTTGTATTTGACCTGGATTTGGTATAACACTTGTGTTTGATCAAGAATTTTAAATGAGCTTGTAGAGACAACCAAAGAATTTGCATGTATAGGGACATAATTTATGTTGAAGGCATTAGAGGAATTTTCGATGGAATCCCAAATCTCATTTCGATAATACCTAAGCCTAGGATTCTTTTTTTGGCAAAGATTCCTAACTTGTTTGACAATGAGTTTGGAGGCAGTGAAAACACTTAGGTTGTTTACCTTTAAACTCTTGGTTAAATGTAGTCCTAGAAGGAAAGTTGTGTCTTCTGCTACATTGTTGGATACTTAAAAATCATATTTACATGATTGTGTAATGTTTTCTTTTTTTGGTGAGATTAATACTACCCCAGCCCCTGCTCCATCCTATGTATAAGAGCAATCAAAGAATAGCTTCCACACATCAGTTTGATTTGATATAGGGTTTTCAATTGCATCTTCAATTTTTACTTGAGATTCATGTATTTGATTTGAAGAGAGTTGAAAGCAGCTAAAATGTTGATCAATAGCATAGATGGGGTGGTTCTTTGGTTGATCTAGTTTGCATACAGTGTGCACAAATCTAACTTCTCTATACAACCTAACTTGTTCTCCCCCATAAACCAGAATAGTGGCATAAGGAATGTCCATCTGAAGAGTTCCCCCTAATTTGGCACAACAAGACCTTGAATGGAGCATTCCAAATTTGGGAGGGATATCAGTGACAACTATATCTAATATTATGCTTTTTACTGGGATTTGGGCAAGAGTGACTACTAAATCCTTAATTAATCCTAGACAAGGTAGCCTCTTGGAATCTAAGGTGTACAAATCATGATAGGATCTAGTTATATCAAGATTTAAATGATCCATGATGGTTTTTGGCATGAGATTATGTGATGCTCCAGAATCAAGCATACAATTGTTTAACATGGAGTCATTTGTCTTTATTGTCACATAGAAAGGGGGTACTATTTCATCTATCATATCTGAGCTAGGACCAAAGTTAATTTCTATTTTTTCATCCTAAAGGCTACTAACATCGCTTTTAGCATCAAAAGAGGTGTTTTGTATTCATTTGGAAACTTGATTTTTATATCCAAGGTTTTTGAAAGCTCTTAAAGCAGTATAGGGATCAAAACTCTTCAAGCTCCTTTTCAACATTAAATGTAGTTAAGACAGTTTTATCAATTTGAGTTGTATTAGTTGACTGATTTAAGGGTCGAATAGTAGTTGTCTAAGTTCCAATAGCTTTGATATGAGGTATAATTGTTGGAGGTTCCTTAAGAGGTCTTCTGGGGCCAGGTCTAGGTTTGAGATCATATATTTTGTTTAGTTCTGCAACTAGAAATTTAGAGAAGGCACGGTATTTGGACACCTATGAAGATTCTTGATCTTCTTGAATTTGTTTATTCTGTGAAAGAGGAACAATAGTGTTTTGACCAGAAGAGGTATCCATATTTTTAATGTCTTCAATGATAGTCATGGTATTGTTATTAGGTTGTTGATAATCGATCAACAAAGGAGTTGTAACTTGTTGATCATTACTAAGTATTTGAAGAGCTTGTAATTGTGGAGTTCTTTTGTATTGACCTTAACTCTGATTTTGAGGTTGAGTGGTTGTCTGTTGAACTATTTTGGGTTGAGTTTCAATATTGGAAATTCTATTGGATAGGTTTCTAGGAAGTGAAGTGATCTCATCAATTTTGGAACCTTCAGTTTTAATTTTTGAAGAAGTAGATGCCTCTTGACTAGATTTAAGATTTCTTTGGGTATTTTCCTCTTTAGGTTTCAAGGTGGTTGAGGCAACCCTATTTTCTTCCACCTCTATAGCATTGGTCTACATGTCTTCTAGAGCCCTAGAAGTTCTTTATCTTAACATTACATCAAAATCATCTTCGAAGGCTCGTGAAAACCTAGATTTGGTTGCTGCTACAGGGGGTTTGAAATTAGGAGGCATCTTATGGTAAAGTTTGTTGAACCTTTTAATAAAATCAGCTACATGTTCACCAAAGTTTCGTTTTAGTTCTTTAAACTCATTCAAAAATTAGAGAGGATATTTCTTCACACCCCATTATTTTTTGAATATATTTGTTAACTCCTCCCATGATCTAATGGAATTTGCAGGTAACTGCCTAAACCAGGTTCTAACATTTCCTTCAAGAGATTGGACAACAAACCTCATATAAACATTTTCTTGTTATATGTTCATATCATCTTCAAAATCTAGAAATGCTTGAATATTGTCCTCAGGTGAGGAACCAATTTATCCATTATACCTAGGAAGGTGTTTTAAATATCCAGGAGGGAATGCATCAAGGTTTTGAGGCAAAACTAAAGATGAATATCTAGCTTGTACAATGGGTTGGAATGCCATATTAGAAGATGGTGTATGAGGTGTTTGGGTAGATGATGAAAAATAAGAGGAAGATGGTGATATAGAAGGTGTATATCTGTGTGGAGGTGAAGAAGGAGCAGATATCCTAAATGAATTTAAGGGAGTCCTAATAACTAACTTCTGAACCTGTGAGTGAATTTCCTCTTTTGTTTCAAAGAGTGGGTTTTAGTGTACAGAGAAGGTTTCTTCAGGTTGTTTAGAAGTAGAAGGCAATGAATAAGTAGTGGGGGATATGAAATCTATAGGTTTGAATTTAGGTAAATGAACATCAAATTCACCCTCAAATTTAGGTGGTTCTAATGGTAGTGAGGGTACTTTATATGTTTCAAGTGAGTGAATAAGCAAAGCTGATTTAAAGTCAACTCCCTTACCTAAAATTTTTGAAACCCTAGGCAATAAGTGTGTCCAATCTAGATTGGATGGAATGTTCCTAAAGGGATATGATGATAATATATGTTCAGACTGCATGCCCGAAGAAGAAGAAGATGGTTGAAGTCTTCTTTTGGAATGGGCCCTTCTCACAATTTGCTCTGGATCTGGCAGAGGGTTAACTGTGTAAGATTCAAAATGGGATCTAGTGTGCTAAAAAGGTGCTAGTTTGGTACAGTGGAGTTTCCAAGTGAAGAATTTTGACCTATCTAGAACTTTAGTCACCTTTAAAGGAATAAGATTTATATCGTTGTCTGAGGGAGACTAATCAAATTCGGGTACCTGGCAGCGGCGCTAGATTGATGTTGTACCTCTGAGATGATAATGGTCAAATGGTCTTGCCAGAGCATCTAAGATATTGTTTCGGGGTTTTGTGTTTTTGTTTTTATGGAGGACCAATAAATAAAATAGATTATAAGAATGATGTGTTTAACCCTTTTATATAGTACTTTAACTTCACACGGTCATTTAAGTTGATAACATGTGCGGAAAGAAAGGTAAGGAGATACCATTACTTTAAATTTCAAATAGAAAGATAAATCATCATAAGTAGGAAAACCTTGACCAATGTTCAGAAGTTAAACCAAATATGCTTAAAATTACATAAGATACTAAAATTTTGTGATTTAGAGGGAGCCTTTTAGACAAACAGTCCAATATCTCAATCTCTTTATAATAGTAACTTCAGAAGGAATTTTAAGAATAAATGTAACACATTTATTCTCACCTGATATCTTTGTAAAACTTAAACATGTGCAAAATTAACAGAATGAATGGAACACATGAAATACTTACAGAAGGAAATGAGACTGTATGACAACAAATTTAGAATCCTTTGCTTTATTATCAGTGATCTAGAAAAAGCTTGTACATCAATGCTTTACAAAATTCCTTATGGAAAGGTACCACCTTTAATAACTCATAGAAGAGATTTATTTATACTAGTTTGGATAGTAAACAAAATATCTTAAACTGATTACAAAAATAACCTGAAAGAAAATAGGAAAATAAAATTGTTGAATGATGTGCCTCTATTAGGTAGGAAGTTGTTGATGATTGTTCCTTCATAAACTATTGTGTTGTCTTCTTGCTGGGATGGAAAGTTAATCAATTGTTTCACACAATTGATCCCACCTCTTCTCACTTGGTATCTCCAGATTTATAATTCTTCTAAATATCTCATCAACTTCAGTATACCTTTCAAAATTGGGTTTGGTGAGAAGAAGATGTCCAACTTCATACTTGATTGTGAGGTCAGAAACTCTTTGCCAGTAATCTGTCGTTTTATCCCTGCAAATAGACTGTTGTTTGATGTAATAGTATATAATCTATCACAGTGATCGTCCAACTTTACTAGTTGATCATTTGATGACACTAACTCTATTAAACCTTTCTTATTCAATATGTTGAATTTAAAATGAAACCTTCTGACTACAATGTTCAAAGATTCACACTTTGTTTTCAGCTGAATGAGTAGATTCTTCTTCATTAGGACTTTCTTAATCTCCAAAATAGTAATTGTCCTATCTAGAATATTTATCTCTAGTAATTGTTGCCTAGGCTTAGAGTTTAGTACTTTGATCATCCCTGTTGCTTCTTTGGGTTTTGTGCCAAATGCTACCCTTTGATTATCTATCTCTATCCTACATCTAGTAATCAATTCTTGTTGCTCAAAAATCATTTGTATGGTTGGCCATACTTCTGTCATGGAGTGGTTGATATCTAACCATATGTCCTCTTTGGCCTAGGCCAAAGTGTCTGCCATTAGAGTCTTACTCTCTAATTGTTTAACCTTGAGTTCTAACCTGTGTGACTTTTGCATTTCCTCTACATACAAAGTATCATTCTTTACGTTATGTGACTCTAGGGTTTGGAACTTCTGGAGTAACTTTTCATTTTATTGGTTTTGTGCCTGTAACTCCTGTGATAACCTTGTTTTTTCAACTATTGCTAAAGATGAAGCAATGTCAGTAGGAGATGAGCTTAGCTCTGTACTTGCTATGGGAATTGTTGTTACTGAGGTCACAGCAAGTTGTGCTGCCTCTTTTTCCTTGAGCATTTGTTCAATTCACTCTTCCATTTTCTTAATTTGTATGTTTTTCTCAATAATGAACTTCAACATCTCCTCCCTATGTTGTTCATTTTCTCCCATCTCTTTGGTTTGTGGATCTTTAGTTGAAGGCAGTTTCAACTGTTTCTTCAATGTTCTTATCTTTATATTCTTCTTCTTGAGTAATTCTTCAATTGCTTTATAGTCTTGGGGATCATATCCAATTTTAACAATAATATCTTCAAAAGACTTTAACTTGTTATCTTTAGCTAAATATGACATTATTTCAATCTTAAGTTGTGACTGCAAATTTGATAAGGCAGTTCTGAGCTTGGAAAGAGACATGGCAATTGTAGTCGTTATTGAAAAAAAATCACCTGATTTCCTGTGCAAATCCATTTGATCAATAGAATATATTTGGTTTACATCAAATGAAATATGGTCTTCTTGTAATCTATTATGGATTTGGGAAAGGGAATTTGAGCTTGCAAAAATTCCATTTGCATTATTCCTCTTTCACTATCAAAGGCAGAGAGAAGTCTATGCTGAGAGGTGGATGTCTGTTTCCAAAACTAACTATACATTTGTGACTTAAGATTTTCATTCTTCTATTTAATTTCCAGAAATGTTGAGAAGATATTAGTATCTTATGTTGAGTTGATCTCAGATGACTGAATAATCTCCATAAGTTCAACTAAAGGAGGAGTTGAAGATGTAGAAGGAGGTTTGGGATCAGTGATTCCTGCTGATGAAACGTCTTCTAAATCTCCAAGATCAATTATTTTTGGTGGCTTGCTCCCTGATGATATTGACAATCCAATGTTCAATTTCGTTTGTAGTATAGAATACTCTTTAATTGATTTTGTAGTTGAATATGTTTCCTCTATGTCTCTTTTGTGTTGAGTACATTGAGTGACTAGAGTATTTTCCTATGGAGTTATTACAACCTGTTCATCTGCTTCTAAGGGAGTCCCTTCAGACCACTGCTCCTGGTTCATAAACTTCTCCAATTCTCACCTGGGAGTATGGTGGTAAGGTGTTGCCTTCAACTAAACTCTCAGGGTTGAAATGATCCCAAAAGGATCATAAGGTCAAGTGAAGCTTGGTTGGAGATTCATGCTCTTCAATCATTTGTCTACCTTTATATATACAGACCTAGTATTGAAAATGAATGTCCCTACCTTGGCTTTGAGTTTGAAATGTGACTTTCCTTACTTGAGACAAATTGGAATTCATCCCTATTTATCATTTTCCTGATGTATTCCAGTGAGAATATTCGCATTGGCACATACTTCGGTAGTTTGTATGGAGCTAACTCACTGCCATATATCCTAATTCCAATGTAGTTTTGGTACAGATACCATTCACCAGTATTGGTCTATTCAGATAGGTGCAATGTTTTCTTAATTTATTCTCCAATTCTGGGCTCTACTTGTCTATTGAGTAATTGAAGAATTGGATGTACAAAATAATCTATAAACTAAGAGAATATAGACTTTGATGATGTTGCTATAACTAACTCTGTCCAGTGAATCACAGATTGATTCACTCCTTGCTCATATTTCCTGTTAAGCTGAATGTGCACGGAATCTCCCTGCTGAAACAAAATCAAATGGATTATGACTGAGCTATATTTCAACACACCTTGCGTGGTAAAATTCATAAATTTTTTGTGTATATTATTAGCCAAGAACTAGCTATAATTATACATGAAAGAAGTTTGATATTCCTTACTGAAAATGGAAAAGAATCCAAGGATAGATTCATCAACAAGTTGATCATTTTCATAACCTAGGAGGTATGACAGCATGGAGATGATATGTCTAGTGGCTTTAGGGAACATAGAATATGAATAAGGTGGGTTTATCTTGTGTAATTCAACATCTTTTGGTAGGAAAATTTCAAAGATAAGGGCTCTTTGTGGGAAGGTGAGTTTATTGTAAAGGTCCATGAGAGTTTCTGGTGAGAAATAGCTGAGGGAGTCAAACGAAGGTATCATTAGCATTTTGTTTATACTCTGAGTAGTAATGGTGATCAAGATTTTTACATCCTTAGTCATCACTATTCTTTGCACAGGATCATACCTGGCTTGACACCAAGTGATCAAATAAGGGAATGATGAGTTTTGGGAAAGGAGAAAAAGGGAAAAAGTGTCTCCCAGAAATGAATGGGATCTTCTTTAGCAATATATTTCTGCTTTTGCCACAAATGCAATTCATGGAAATTGAATTCGCATTCGTGTTCTGTGACTTTGAATAGGGATTCTACAAGGGGAAGGTGATCCAAGTCAAGTAATTTTGTAGATGGATTCCCTTCTTCGACAGTTTTTTGTGTTTTAGCTTTAGGAGCGATCTTTATGCAGGGGGGGATCTGGAAATTATTTTAACTAAAATATGGATGATAGGGGAAAATATATACAGAGCGAATAAGGCTTTTGGTGATAGGATGGAAGTAGAAAAGTGGTAAATAGTAGAGCCATGGGATATTTATAAGTGAAATTAGGCTTAATTTTTAGTTTAAAATCTATCCGTAGGCAATTTATTATAGAGGAGCGGGATTAATGTCTAACGGGGGGTAAACGGTTAAATGAGGCTAACAATGGGATAGGACCATATGGAGCAATGACTTTGTGAGGTGGCAGTTTGTGAGTGGGTGAGAGATAACAGATTGATGATGTGGCAGCTTCTGTATGGAGAAGGGGATAATGAGTGGGTGATATAGCGCAGGGGCGAGGTCAACGATTGTAAGGGAGGAAACTGTCAGCGGGATTTCGAGGGGTGGTGAGGTAGTTTTCGTTTTTTCACTTTGGGGACTTGAAACGTTATGCGAGTGACACGTAGCAAAAGAGTGCAGCCATTAAAACTACTTTTCAGAGCCACTCCCCCCCCCTCGTGTTAACTGGAAACGGTTGAAGGGGGACTGAAATGCTTCCTCCACCATTGATCAAGGCGGAGTGAATTGTATCTGTTGAAAAGTGCCCGACGATTATTTGGCGCTGCTTGACGTTTTGTCGTTTCTATCCATATGACAAAATCATGCATTATTGACTATTAACAAGGAGTTGTTAACTCTATAATTAAACCCCGATTAAGGAGTTTAAGCATTATTTAAACTAAACCACAATTTTCAAAGGCACGTTTGAACTAGCAACCTTATTTTTTATTTTCTAAAGCAAACATTCTTCTTTTAATTGCTTGCCTAACATTTTGTCATTTTCCTTTGTTTTTTAGAGCAACTACCCTATCATTTTTTATGATATGGACCCGAAATGATAATAAATCCTAACATTTTTTATTTTCAATTTTGTTTTTGGTCCATATCCTAACTTATCATTTTTCAATGGCATTTTGATTTTTTTCAACTAATGACTAACTTATCAAAAACAAAAATGTTACAACACATGGATTGGTAGCATAATTCATTAGGATCTGACCATCCTCATGTTCTATGAGGTTGTGGATTGAAAATAATTGGAAACCCACGATCAAGTGTTCTATCACTTTGGCTTTCTCTGGAAAAGGTTTCTTTTACCTTCTTTTTTTAGAACAAGGATGATCGAGACCTTTTCTTTCGAAGCAAATCTTACTTCATGGGGTCACAAGGGTTATATTTGGGTCAACGATGGAGCCCATTTTTTACCCTAAAACTGATGTCCCATATACCATCCTTGTTTGGGTAAAGATCCATTTTTTTCTTGCACTGTTGGAATTATACTACTTTCAAAAATATCAGCAGCGCACTTGGGAAATACATAGATGGAATCGAGCCACCATAGGGGCTCTTCTCTTGTGCAAGGATATGCGTGGAGGTAACTTTGGATAAGGGGTTCCCATTTGCAATAACCCTAAATCTAGATATTTGGACCCATATTCAGGAGGTTGACTATCAACAACTTCCTTTTAAATGCAAATAAATGCAAAGTTTTCCATGAATATGGCCACATTCCAAGAAGATGTAAAATGAAGCAGGAGGAGAAAAAAAACAAGGGAATCAAGGAGAATAATGGAAACAACAAAACAAGAGTGTTGGATAGTGTTGTCATTAATGTCATTGTTTCCTATTGAACACTCTTAATATTCATTTGTGGATTGCCTTAATTAGAAGATCAAATGGGCAAGAAGCCTCGAAAGGAAGAGAAGGAAGCCCATCCCTTGTGGTGTGGTCACAATGTCATATGTTTGATGAATAAATTGATTAGGAACGTTAGTGAATTTTCTAACAGGACAATCATTTGTTGGTCGTATTGTTCATATTTTTTCTAATGGTAAGTGGCATGCCACATAACTCATCACAATTGAGGAGATATGCCTTGTCAAGGTTGGAGTCCCATAATGTGATCAAGGTGCCCCAAAATGAGATGCTAAAGGCAGCCCCTTGAATTGTCAATTATCAGCATTTATATTCAATAAAATTTGATTAAATTGTGTGGGTATTATTACTAGGTTCTCAAAATGAGGAATATCCTAGCCCAAATTGGTTTGAAAAGAAGGAGCATGTCAGCCCCTAAAAGGGAATTTTAATTATGAAAATAACTCAAAAATTGGAGTTCAAGATGACCTCTCTAGAAATTTAAAATCTATAAAAAGATTGGCCATGTCTTTAAGGTTGTTTTAAGGGCATGTTTCCCCCCTTATATCCCCCACGTTACTATAATTAGAGGGCTAGGTTCCTCCTAAAATATATCATTCTCTCATGTATTATTAAACATATTTCACTCTGAAAATCTTCTGAGGCCAAGATAGCATGTTGATAAAAAAGAAATCGAATTTTTCTTTGATGTTTTTCTTGTTTCATTGTTTTATCTTCTATGTGGGATATTCATTGAAAATTCTAAGGAAAATATCTATTTCTAAGGCACACTTTGTATTAGTTCTAAGGCACACCTCACACTAGTTCTAAGGTACATTTCAGATTGGTTTTGAGCTCTGTTTTGGCCTTCCTAAGGCTTGGTCTGATTATTCTTTCACACCAACCTGAGGCCTAATCTTGGCCATTTCTTGAGGATATTTGGAAGAAAATTTGAGGCATTCATTCACTAATCAAAGTCGAGTTTCTTCAAGTATTTTTGGAGCCTAATTGTTTATCTCTCTTGTGGATAAGTGATGATTAATGATAGATATGATGCCAAGTTTATCTTAGGCCTATCTCTGTCCTTTTCAAAGACTATTTTTGGCCCCATTCTAAAGCATTTTATAGTAGATTCGGACCCCTCCTAAGGAATACTTTTGAAAACCTTTAAAGGGAATTTTTAGGACTATTTCTAAGGCACAATTTAAGTTGATCTAAGGTAAAGTCAATGGTAGAAATCGGGTAGTATAAGACAATATTTAGCTAAGGATGCATGGCTGCGACACTATGCTTGTGTGGTTTTAGGGTCAATTGCGAAGCTTTTGGAATCATGTATCTATGACATTTTAGCATTGTGTAATGTTTGTATCACTATATTTTGATGCAAATTTATTTTTATAGATGCCATATAAACATATTGCTTGTATAAGCTTATATCATTGTAATAGATGATGTATTTTCTATAAAGATATTTCATATGTTGTTATTGATATCATAATAATGTTGAGGATAGAGCTCAGTATGACTAATTGAGGTTGTGTATGGTTTAAGCTTCTGTATGAGCCAAATTTTGCACTCATTAGGGTTTATTTTTGCTACCAATTAACATTTTTCCCCAAGGAAAAACCATAAATTTCATTAGATAATAATGAAATTTACATGTTGTAGATGCCAAAAGGCATATCAAAAATAGATAGGGACACTACAAAACTAAGAATGTTCATACTAGACACATATATCATTTTCAGATACCAAGACGAAAAATTTCCCAAAGAGATTCACATTGGAGACCCGAAAGAGATCATAACCAAAAATTGTTGATAAACATATAGTTTTTGTTTGATTTTTTGATCATCTAAAAGGATGACACAACACTGATAAAAACATATTGTTCGGAACCCATAAGAGCATAACAAAAACTGTCATCTAAAAGGAAAAACAAAATTGATGATCATTATAAGAAATTCCCTCTATGAAGGGGTGAAGATCATAGACTGATAAATCTCCATTTTCTACTTCCGAGCCTACCATGAAGCCCAATCTTGATGTGTGTCTTTCTTAGAAAGAACAATGGCAATGGAGTTGCGCTCCCTATAGATATGATGAAAAGAAATAAAATCAATTTTTTTTTTTATCAAAAGGACTTCGTGCAAACTAGGCCTAAAAAATAATACATGAAAACTTGATGCTTCATTGAACCAACTTATAATCTCCCTGAGTCACCAAAAATGTGCAGTTGTTGGAATCCCTAGCAATTGACTTATTGAAGAGTATTATTGATATAAGTACAATAACATAGTATTATTTTGATGTCATAACTGAGGTTCTACTGATCTTTGGCAAAGTATTATACCCGTAATGTTCAGGGTTTTGGCAGTGAATTTGTTGAGAAAAGCTAGAAGGGTTTTTTTATATATGAGGGTAAAATGGTTTAATGAGAGAATTTTTATGTCAATATGTGTGTTAATATTACATCACCAATAGGGTTTTCAATGTGTAGTTGAAATACTTAACAGAGAGGTTTATGTAGTCAATTGACCAAAGAATACTATTGATGCATGTTTGATATGCTACTGGTGTTAGGGTTCCTCAAAAATATTTTAAGAAAAAATAGTGGCTTATGTAGGCACATTTAATAGAAATATGAGAAGTATTATGGTTATGATAGAATATCAAGTTTGTATTGCAGGCTAGTTGAGTTCAGTTGTAGGGTAGCAGTGTTAATTATTATGTAATAGAGGTAATATGGATATTTGTGATTTTGATCATCCAGGATTTCTATTGTCAATTGACTTGATGCTGAGATAGTATAGCAGTGACTATATGTGGTGTTGACAACAATGATATGATAATTTTTGACTGCAAGTTGTGTAGTGATAGAGACTATGGAAAACCTTTGTTGGCTTGTTGGGGCTTGACCCAGGTTCAGAGATGATTTAGTCAAACAAATCCCGGTACTACTAGCCCTTTTGGCAATAGTCCGCGGAGCACGGACTAAGGTCTCACCCGAAGTATTAGGGGAGGGTTCTCGAACCAAGTTTCTACACCCTAGGGATGTCTGATGGGTTCTAGAAGTCCGTGGTTTGACCTTGCACGCACCTCGCTACGTACACTTATCAGTACCTCGCAACCAATGATCCTGCTTTCTCACAGCCCTACTCGGGGCCCGAATACTGTGATTATCCAAACCCTTACTAGAAACCCAATATTAGTTGATTACTTAGCTTATCCGTATGATGTCATTTATAATTAACAATATTCACCATCCATACAAAATCACGCAGTAAATAAACAGTATACTTGCACTTGATATCAAACATGTAATAACACAAGAATAGATACATAGAATTTAGATAAAACTTCTCTTTATTATTCTTCTTCCTTGGTTATAGACTCAAATCCACCCTGCACACTCAGCTGCAGGGGTTCGTGCACTCAGCTGCAGACTCTACTAGGCCTCTGCGCACTCAACTGCAAAGCCTCTTCCTACTACTACGACCCAAGACACTAGACTCTTGCTCTATACTTTCTATCTTTCAGACTCCATCTGTTGGTTCTCTAACTTCTTCACTACTTTACAACTCAGAGCCTCGCTCTATTTATGTAGGCTGACACTACATTCAAAACTTAGGGTGGACAACCCTATGACTCTAACATACAATTCGCGCTTCGCACCCGTAATTCGCGAAGTTTTTACAATAATATTACCCAAAACTTGGGCTTTGAGCCCCAAACCATGTTGTAGGGGGATTCCATGCCCAACAAACTTATTCAATTGTCTTCTATCTTCAAGATGGTCGGGTAGTGAAAGGGGGAGAGTGAAGTCTCCTTCAATTTTGAGCCTGAGAACACTTTAGGGCAACAGGGTGGTGTTAGAGAAAGTTGGAGATTGCAAGGTGTAGGAGAATCCTTTCATTTGGAGCTAATAAAAATAGGGGGTTGAAGCCTCCTTCAAGTTGGAGTTAGTAAATCAGGGTGTTAGAGCATCCTTTCAGTTGGAGATGATAAACCCAAGGGGTTGGAGCCTCCTTCCAATTGGAGTTGGTAAACCAAGGTGTTGGCTCATCCTTTTAGTTAGAGCTCATAAATCATAGGGTTGGAGCTTGCTTCCAATTTCTTTTGGAGAACCTTGGAAGTTGTAAATTGTTTTTGATGTAATATTTAAGATTTATATTAAAAGTGTTTGGTGGTTTTTCTCTAGGAAGGGTTTCGACCTAAAAATATCTTGTGTACTATATTTGATGTTGTGCATTGTTGAATGGTGTT